>JAYKAV010003081.1:117706-194027 GCA_035582835.1 Phoebastria nigripes | reverse complement strand
ACGTCCAGCCTTCCTGGACCCCTTTGCCCTTCAGGACCGCAGACCGTCTTGAGTCTAAAAGCAAAACAGAAGAAAAGCTGGATACAAAAAAATAAAGTATTTCTGTTAAATCAGCAAATTTAAGCCCGTAATCTTTTTAAAAATAAGAACAATCCTGTGATACCAAAATGGCATATGCCTAATCTGTTAGGCACTGATGGAGACTGCTGACACAATACTTAAAGTATGGTTATGGACATTTTCTTTTTTCTTTCCTGTAGACTACACCATTATGGAGATATTAAATTTCAAAAATACTTGCTGTCATGAGAATGTCTCTTTCCCACTGTTCCTTTGGCAAACTAGAAGGGGCAGAAAGAAATAGCTTGCTGGCAGTATTAAGCGCAGTCTTCATTTATAGAAGAATAATTCGGAACATTTGTCACATGTAAAAATCTGTAAGAGGCAACACTTAAAGGCAAATTGATGATGAGCTGAATTATGTTCTCAATTGCACTGATGTAAGTCAGGAGAATTTCTGTTTGCTGTAATGAAGTTAATCCCTCTTTACACCAGTGTAGTTGACTGCTGAAGTGGGTATTTAGGTTGCAAATTGTAGGTAGAGTGGCAGCCAGCAGTCTCTGCATCAGATTGTCATTTCTGTTTGGGCTATGGCACATGCAAAGCTGGCCAGTTTCGATTATAAGGCTTTATCTACCTAAGTCATGGCAAAGGATTAGAACATGGCTGTACTGCCTGGCATCAGCAAAAAAAAAAAAAAAAAAGAGAAATCATGCCAAAGTAAAGAGTAGTTAGTCCCAGTTTTTAGTTTCTAGTGCAAGGCTCTTAGCTTCTGCAATTGTCTCATAAGCAGCCCTCTTTATGTCAGAAAATCTGAATAAGTAACTGAGAGCAGCAGATTTTAACAGTTTCTACCATATTAATACAGATATGTTTTAAAAAAAACCTAATTAAAGTGCCTCCAGAAGATATATTGATCCAAATGTTAATTTTAACTGGTTATAGCCAGGAAACTGCTGAAATCTAGATAAATAATGAAAGAAGAGATAATTCCACTGCAGTAATTGTTCTGTTTCGAGAAGAATTTTGCTTGTATTTTATTTCATCAGAAAAGTCTCTATTTGAAAATTCATATCTCTCCTTCTCCCTTCCTTTCACTCCACTGTGGCCAGTCTCGTATTCCTCAGAAAATCCAGCAGACTGCAAGAGTGCTAACGCTGTGCCACTATTTGCAGAGGGGCAAGAAAAATGGTCAGCTAGTGTGACAACAATCTTAGACAGAAAAAAAGGAAGAGGCTTATAAAACACATATGAAAAGGACCTCAGGTGGTCTATTCCCCTGCTTTGAGGCAAGATGAACATTAGCAACAAGGCCACTAAGACAGTTAGTACTAACTTTCATGCGCAAGGCTGAATACGTCAAAAGTGTGTGCAAAGATCTGGGTTTCTACTGGCATTTTTCTCAAGTCTAGGGCTAAGAACCCAGGTGAGCAGTTTTAAAAAAGGTGTTTTCTTCCTAATACAATTCATCTTAAAAAGCAGCTCATAGGTGCAGAAAGCTGGTACCCTGAGTTTCCAGAAGCCTTGGTGGCAGTGCAATCCAAAAAGAGCTAAAGGACAGGAATTGGATCAATACTGTGGTCAGTACTGAGAAGAGGCAGTTCAGATAAAAGTCACAAAAGAAGGTTAAGGGATAGAAAAAGTGATTTATTATGAGAGATGAGAAACATATAATAAATTTGTCTTGCAAATAGAAACTTGACAGGTCCCTTGTTTGTAGTAGGTATAAAGTCTGTATGAAGAGAAAATATGAAGTATAAGAATCTAAAATAGGAGAGAAAGCAATGACAGAAAAACAATGTCTGATGACTGAGGTCAGCCAAGCACAATTGAGAAAGAAGACATAGCTGCTCTGGTGTTAGCAACTGGAATAAAACACCAAGGAATTCTCGACTCTTCATGCTTCCAGCTTCAAACTTTCCATCTTTCTAAAAGCTGCTTTCACCAAACAGAAGTTATTAGACTCAGTTCAAGGCCAGCAGAAAGTGATACAATGAAATTTGATATACCGTGATCTTATGCTTAAGACCTAATTGCTCAGCTTCCATTAAATTCTGTGGCTTTCAAACATAACATAAGGAATGGATAGCATTTAGATTGAATGCCTCCAAAGGAAACCAGATGCCATAGACAATATTGCTAGTAATCCTTTCTGATGCTAAAACAACTCCTACTGCACACTCTGCTCTCCTGGGATGTGCTATCCTTAAGACTGGAATTTTATAAAATAGAACTTTGATCTATGTTGTATCTGACATTATTCCAATTATCTTGCCAAATTCCAAGTGTGAGTAAACACAGTCTTCACCTTTACCCTCACTGCTTCTGCTGGAAAAGATTTCCTCACCTCTTGTCCTATGCAGCTTTCTATGAGGAAATGCATATGTAAAACAGTGGAAATGATAAGTTTTATATATAGCATAGATCTATGCTGAGCAGGAGACTACTTGGAAATAGAAGACTTTTCCACATCACACCAGTGAAATATTCCCCAGGGGGATGGAGGCGGGGGAGGAGGGGAAGGAGAAGCTAATCTATCAGGATTTTGGTTCATTCAGTTTCAGACACCACCACCCCCATGCTACAGTCCAAAATCAGAGTGATTGTTGCTACTCTGTACTAGTAAACTACTGAGAGAAGTGGGAGACCAGCGGTGTGGAATTTATCGCAACTCCTAGGTCTCACACAGTAGTATCTTAATAGTGTTCTTGATTGTTAATAACCCGCTTTACCAACTTTCAACTCCCTCATCCTACTTTACCACCATCATCGTTATGAACACATTAAGGCAGCTGTATGGAAATAGGAAAGGTTAAAGCTGGAGGTGCAGGCAAGTGAGAGTAGCCAGGGACGTGTGCCTTTGGGGAAAGCAGTGGAATTGATGTAACTTTTGGTTGCTTAAAAGTTTGAAGCACTGTAATGCTAATTACATGATAACAAGATGTATTAACTCCCTACTCACCTACAGCTGTTAATACACTGGAGACATTTTTCTCCACACTGAAACCACTGAGAGCTATACTGGGCACGAGGCTCCAGAGCCAGGAACAATTCTCTTTGCTGATGTAGTTACAGCCAGGTGCCACAGACCTGCCCCCAGCAAGATGCTAACTGGGTTTGAATTTTTGGGATTCTTTTTTGTTAGTACACATACAGTCTCCTACCCTGAGCTTCATCCCAGAGAGGAAATAATTGGCATACTCTTGCCAATGGTAGCTGATTTTCAAAAGCATGAGTAAGGGAGAGAAAGTGTTTTGAAGCTGTCTTCAATCATGATGCTTGATCCAGTTGCTACTGTTCAAGGAACTGTAAAAAGCATAATAGAAGATGCTCCAGAATTTTTCCAGGCTAGACGTTGCAATAAAAGGCAATTCCACAGGTAATAGAAATCTCAACCGGGGAATTTCAGAGCTGTAGTACTCACATTCCCTTCCCTTTCTGTTTAGCTGCATAGAATAAACCTTTTTTCTCTTGAAACTCAGGGTTAAAGTATGAAAATGTTCATAACCACTGGTAACATTGGTTTACAGAGCCGCTTACATTTTTAAAAAAAGGGAGAAAGTGATTCAGCAAACCCTTTGGGACAGCCTTGAATAYTGTCCTCTGCAGATCTCAGGGCTGGTTGAACTGATGAGCTATTCTTTTCTGTCTTCAAACACTGCTAATGAAACTCTTTGCCTAAGGGGGGGTGGGGGGAAGTTTTCACTTATTTTTACAGTAGGGATTTAGAGGTGTTCTTGATGTGATGAAACTGCCAATTTTAGACACAAGTGCCCTAAATCTGGCAAGAGTCGTGCAAAATTTCTCTTCACGCAGCAGAGCCCTAATACCTCTCGCCTGACCTCTACAACACCCCTCTGAACCTGTTCCCAAGACGTTCCTGAAGAGACAGCCAACCATGATGTATTACGTGCGTTTGCAAAGGACCGGATTGATGTGACCACCAAAGGAATGTTTCCTTTGCAGGAAGAACTGTCTTTCACAAGAGATTTTCTGTTCCTTTTCAAGTTGTTTTTCAAGCATTATTATTATCATTAGCATTTAATGAATGTTCTACATGTTCAAATATGCACCATATTTATTAGTTTCTAGCTGAGGTTATCTTGGATTCTTTGAATTTCCTGTTACATTTCATCTATTCATTATAAAAAGGCAGATGCAGGTTTCTTATGTCTAGTATGCACAGGAAAATCCTAAAGTTATTTCCCCAGAGAGAAGGATTCATCCTTCATGGGATAAAACACAGGTAGAAAAGTGTAACTTTTTGTTCAGTCTGTCTCAAAAAATTGTAAAATTAAGTCACGAGAAACTATATGATCCTTTATTAAGATATAAGCCATTATCATTACTCTGGAGAAACCAAGTCATGAGACCTACACTATTCCATCCATCCACATAAACATCCAAATATACAGGCATAAGTAATTAAAAATATTTCAAATGAACATTTAAACAAAAGTTTTCAAGGTTTCTTTATACAAAACAAAGTACCAAAAAAGAACACAAACTCAATTTTCATCTGTGTGTACGTTAAAGATTAGCACACAGTATACTCCACCCTCATCTGGCTCACATACGAGTCCCATTATTAGTCAATCCCTTGATTCTCAGTTTACTTTAGATGTAGCTAAAACCCAAGGCTGGACTGCAAATCTGGCCCTAGCCACATAGATCTTTCTTCTTGTTGTGCTTTTCCTACTTTGAAAATTAAGCAACTGTATATATTTTTACTTTAATTTTAAATATATTTAATTTTGTGCTTAAATGAACAAAAGGGGTTTGTGCAATTAAGGTGTGTTTGCGAGGAGCTTGATATGTCATCAGTACTAAAGATCAGCTCATAAGTATCATGGCAAAGATGGCATCCTCCAGCCAATTAGTAAGTCATTGCAGATGGTTTGATTTAGAGTCATCCAGAAGAAGAGATCCTGGCTCCTTGTAAAAAGGGATGTGAACAAAGTGAAGGAACTGGAATCCGCTGACCTCCATGAATACCCATTTCTATGCAACAACAAAAAAAGAAATTATGAGAGTCATTCTCTGAAGCTACCAGCGGAGCATTAAAAATAATTAATTCCTGACTTTATTTTTCCGCAAATCTCAAAGAGGAAGGGAAACGCACGAGTATGAAAAGGAGGTGTCAGCAGAGCAACCTTTCCAAAATTGTCTGACACTGGAGAAAAAAATTACAAACTTAAAAGTTTAGCTAGAAAGAAAAAGAATAAAAGAAATTCTGAAGTGAATACTAGGAGCTTGGATTTTCATCCACTTAAAATTATTCATAACATTTTTTTTTAATTCTCTGTGCCTACAGTGCAGTCTGTCATGTTGAGCATATGCCTGTTAGCATTGTATTTTCATGTGCTCCCTAAGATTTCTAGGTGCCATATAGACAAATAACAGGCACATATCCTTTCACTTTCCTCTGTTGCAGCTTTTTCCCCTACTCAACCAGAGAAGTGACTAGCACCAGGTCATAAATAGAAAGTGATGGAGTATGAATGTTTCGCGGAAAGCTGATTGGAAAAGGACGTTTTCCTTCTAACAATATTCATACCTCTGGGTAATTTGGAACAACACTTTTTTTTTTTTTGGCGTACCACATTAGACATTTTGTTTTTTATTATATTTTTCACTGAAACTAGAAACAGCTGCTGTCTGATGTCGGCTGGTATATGTGGTAGTAGTGTGGGTGGAGGAAGAGATTTCTTTTCCCTCATAAGAAAGACGCAACTATGGAAAGTATGAGGTTACAGAAAAGTGTTAGCAGGTGATATAAAACATTTCTATGGTTTACATAGGTCAGAGAACATAGATCCAAATTGCCTCTGAATGATTGCAGTTGTGGCATCTTTAAAGTACAAAGGTTTGATAACCGCAACAGCGATTAGCAGAGCAAAAGAATCTATTTTCTTTGAAATTATAATCCCCAGGGAAGGATACTTGGCAAAGACTTTTTGGGCTATGACAACCAACACTTGCCCCTCTGACATATTCCAAAGCCACCGTGTGGAATAGGAGAATAAAAGCAGCAAGGGCCTAGCTGTCTATCAGTCCCTTGTAATTATATCTCTGGCTTTTTCATTTCTCTTCTCAAAGCAGGAATATTTTTGGAAGTGCCACTTAGTTATTTTGAAGTATTTTTGAGCACCATACCACAAAACAAGCTTTCCCTGAGTTAGTTAATCCTATATAATGTTCCTTCAGAAACTCCCTGAAAATCATAAATGGAAGGAAGTTTACCAATCTAAGCGGAAACAGGCGACATGCCTTCCAAACACCTACTTGTCAGTTCCTATGTGCACATACTCAAGTACACAGCCCCAGCGATTCAGGCTGAGAATTTACAGTATCTGCGCAGTCGCGCAGCTACACCCCAGCCAGCTGTAAGGACATGTGCCACGGCAGTCGGTAAAGCCATGGCACAGAGCGGTGAGCAGGGAGCAACTGCTCACTGTTTCTTCCGCTACAAGAAACTCTAATTGACAGGTCCAGTAAAACCAAAGAAAGGGKTTTTTTTTCACACAATGCGTAATTATACTGTAGAACTGTTGGTTGCTGCAAAGTTTACATRATTTCAAAGTTGACCAAATTAATGAAAGAAAAAGCTGTCAAGGGTCATCGAATACAAAGACTCCATCTACAACTGAGGAAGTTTGTAAGCCACAAGCTATTGGGGGCTAGAAGAGCATTTAGGGGAAGTATGGCTACATTTATTTTTTATACTCTTCGCTGTACATCTGCTTTCAGCTACTGTCAGAGACAGGATACAGGATACTGATGAGCCTTTTACTTGGACCCAGTACATACATCCATGTGGTCTTATGTCATTTAACATAGACACAGGACCTGGAAAGGTCTTTGTAGACCAACATAGGAATAGGCCACTGGGACAGCTTTCCTAACAAGGTCTAAGACAAATTTTGAAACGTCTTTTAAAGAAGGAAGGATGTTTGGAATGAGAGAGCTGGTGGATACTCTCTCTCTTTCTTTGCCTTTGGAGGGATAGGCTGCCTGTGTTATTCTCTCCTTGCCACTTCTCCATGTGCCTTGGCAGACAGACCTCAGTCGTCTTTTGCACAGAAGCCTTGCAAGACAGACTAGACTGTGGCCTTTTCATGCTAATTAGAGCCAAATGTTACAAGCATGGAGGCATAGGAAACTTAGAGAGCTTCTGTGGAAGTGTCAGCATGGGTTTTCTTGATGTTTCTTGTCTTTTGCTGAGTCTTTGCCCAAGTGTGCAGGCAGCCTAGGTCTAACTTCCAGTCACAGAGCACCTGGTTTCAGAGCATTGCAAGTGGATCAAAACAGGTTCCCTTCAGTATGACTCCTGGATGTTTTACAAGGCACCACAAACACGGGAGTGCTGCTCTCTGCGTTGAATACGAGGACCTGTTCTTTCCATGTGTAGTTAAAGAAAACAAATGACTATTTCTCTGTCTTAAACAACATTAAAATTCTGTCTCCTGCTGGGACTGGAGTTGTGCATTGCAGGCTGTTATACGTCCTATATGATCTGAGTAATTCCCCTTAGCGACWTAGCCCTTAGGGATTTCTGCTATGGTCCCTCTCCAGAGACATCCACAAAAGCTTTGAAATGGGCTGGCATTATGCCCCCTGGGTGCAGCTGAGCTCAACTGGGATCACCCCAGGCCTGTGACCTCTCTCGGAAAGAGGGGCCCTTGCTTCAGTGCCAGGAGATAACGTAAGGAGACCAGGGACACACTGCTCTGTGCGAGCCTCCGGGCAGGTGTGCACCACCAGGTGCACTGTGAAATACAGGTTGTAGCCCAGATTGGCCTTGCGGAAACAGCACGGAGGACTGCAGAAACCCAGCCCCTGGCCAGCCTTCCCTCCTGCGTTTTGCCAAGAGTTGTGGAAAGCACAAGGCAGGCCGTTAACTTTGTGTAGAGCTACACAACGTGGCTATGAGGTCTGTGGGAAGTAAGCAAACGGCATCTCTGTGAGCCCTTTAGAAAACCTGGGTGATTGTACAACCTCAGTTCAACAGACATATATCTCACAAATATTTGTATGTTTATTCTACTTAGTTTTCCCTTGAGGAAATGCAATCTTCCTTTAATCTGTACCCTATAATTTCTCATGTCGAGCTCTCCTGAAGTGAACACACAGCTGTATGCCAGTGACTAAAGACTAAGTAGAAACTAATTTCAGGGTTTGGCCCATGGTGATTTTAAGAAGTCACACCTGGGCTGGGACTTTGGGTGCCAAGATTTTATCCTGGAGCAAATTTTTACAGCCAAGTTTGAAACCCCTGAAAATGAGAAGAGAGGGGAATGTTATAATGGAAAGGCTGGCATAACTTCAACTACTGTAGAGCAGTCCAAGAAGTTGATGAGGCTGAGAGTTAGAAGCAAATCTGCCAACTTTCACTCTGTTCAAATAAGGTAAGTCATGCTAAAACGTTTGACTGCTTTAAAAAATAAAATAAAGTTGCCTTCACCTCTTCAGAAAGCTACCAGTTATAAAAAAACAGTCAAAAATAATGCAAATATGATTTCAATCAAACTCTGCTTTGTTTTCTTTGTGCCACGTGATTTTTCTGCTCAGTAAAATGGGATGTGGGAAACTACCTTTAAAATGAATTTGACTATTCCTGGCTTGAAATTCGTGCTCTACCTATCCAGAAAAAGGCAGTATAGTCTGGGCCATTCCCCAACAATAGAGTGGCGGCAGGCTAAATATAACCACACTTACAGTCCCAGAACTGGCATCTAACACCAGGGGCTTACAATAACACTGGAGCTGCTGCTGCTCCAGCAACAGCCGAGGCAAGGGGAGGGAAARATCTGTTTGTTTTTCAGCTGGGACCTCATTCTTTGCTCAGCTGTTTGCTATTAGGGCTGGAGCAGTAGCAGTGAGAAATTCATTGCTGCTTGCTCTCTGAATCCTGACACGGTAACAGCACAGATCCAACTAGCCAAATCCACAAAGGATCAAGGGAAGGGGAAAAAGAGAGCAACAAACTTTTGAGTGCTTGCCATCTCACTTTTATAGCACCTTTCATCCCCAAGGAACCTATTTACTGAGGGTCAGGCTCTGCCCCATTCCTGCAGAGGTGCGTATTAGTGAGTGCTGGAAGCAGTACAAGGAATTTCCTCTCACTCTGCTCCTCCACCCTGCCGGTGCAACCTGTGTGATTGGGAGGTATTCCCATCAGCACGAGGGCTGCGGTGTCCCTCCAGCTGTCACCTGCACTGCGCCTCGTGCCAGATCCCCTCCCCTGCCTGGCTGGGAGGAGAGATAAGGGACAAAGCGGAGCGAAATGGTGGGGAAACAGGAGTGTTTCTGGCATGGAGTTGCAGCTCGCTGCTCCTTAGAAGGGCACAAAATCAAGCACTAAGTTGGTTAAACTCATCCTGATGCTCTGACAGTTATTGGACCCAATTCTGCTCACACTGACACAGGTGTAAATTGAGGTGAATTACACTGTAAATATTTTTTGATATCTTGTTTTGGAGGAAAAAAAGGAGAATTGGCCTCATCTTACCAGCACATCTCTATTTAGATCAGTGGAGTCACCAACAGGCCCCAGTGCTGGGGGTGAGGACTCAGCCCCACTGGCATTTAGTGGAGAATACAGACTCCATAAGGGTGACACAGGCTGGGTGAAAAGCAGAGACTCCTTTCCAAGGCAACGGCTCCAGAGCATTTGCTATTTGGGAAAACTAAAATTGCTATCTGGGACTCTGCTTTTGTGCAGTAGGTAAGTGCTACCAAAGCGAATTGCTGCATTTCAGAGCAGGCTTCCCTGCTGCTGCGGAGAGCAGAGCTTTCAGCTTCTCAGAGAGGAGAGCTCTGGAGGAGGAGCCTTGGCTTGGGGTCCCTGGGTACAAAGGGTGATTTCTGCTAGTCCTGCTCTAAAGCACTGCAGCTGAATGACGGCTGCTGGATGCAGACAGCATGCGTGAGATTTCATGCGTAGAAGCTGGTCACAGCAGAGGAGCTGATTTGCTTTCATTCTTCTGCAGCCTTTTTATGTTTGAAAATAAAAATGGTATGTAGGAACACAGGCGCTTTTCTGCCAGTATAGCTGCTTCCCCTTCTGGGGACTCCATGCTGTCTGGCTTGTAAGCTAAGCGATAAGATTCCCAGGACTGGGAATTTTGTTTTGCATTTCATTGCCTCCTCGTCCTGTTGACATAATGATCTCATATGCAAAAACAAATCACCCCCTGACCTCAGCATAGCAAATTGAATGCAGTACTTGACACATGGGCTCTGAGACTGTCTGCCTGCTTTCTCCTGCTGCCCCAGAGTAAAAGTGTCTGTTTCCTGCTATCTACAGCCTGCAAACTCCAGTACAGTTGGGGCTATTGCCAACTGTCACCTGTGAGCCTATCCCTCCCAGCCATGCTTCCTGATTACAGTGAATGAGTCAAGTATGTCCCCATAGGCTGACAAACTAGACACGAAGGAATTCTTGAGTACATTCAAAAAAAATCAGGCAGCAAATGATTGCCTTTATACAGAGAAAATCTGTATTACTCACTACGAAGCAAATCCATCACTAGATCTGTGTCGGTATACATAACCAAGGCTGACTGTACAGGGCACACATGCAGTGTAAGCAGTATGAACAGAAACATCTTGATATTCAACACACTTGGGAGAGAACCCCATGCGCTCTGCCCCACCACCTTAGATCAGGTCTTGTGCTTACACCGAAACCTGAACTCCCTGCTAAGTCAAACTGTGCATGCTATGTGTTGGCTTGCATCCTAGCCCAGATCTGGATGGATCTAGCTGACATAGCTGGTGAGGAAAATCAGGTGCGGACCAGCTTCAGCTTGAGCCTTTCCCTCACAGGCAGGAGGGCCAGTGCCTCTTTCAGTGATACGAAAGAGGCAGCAAAACCAGAAGGATTCACAGCTGTGGAAGCATCAGTCAGTCACCCCACAGGAGCTGCTCCCCTTTGTTTCTAACCCATGGCACACCATGTTTACTTCTTCTTTGTAAGTATCTGCTAAACATGTAGCTGTTCAGGGCTGGCTGTTCTCAGAAGCATACCCAGTACATACCGGATAACTAGTACATCCCACTGCACCAGTTGAAACTGTGAGGTTTTGATCTGATTTTTTATGTCTGCAGACCATTTGCAATGGGTACCTGAAAAGTAATTAAGAAATGCATGGCTGTTCACAGGCTTATACTACATTGCATTGGCAGACAGAGGCTCCACTTATACCAGAAAACTTCAGCAGCACATCTGTTGAAGAACCAGGAACAACTGTACAGGGCTGCACTCCCAACCTGTAGACATGCAAGTCTTGAGCTGCGCCTGATCCCTGTAGCTACTTAATTGAGCAGACTAGTGTCAGCCTGGATTGTGACACCCTTATTCGCTTTAAAGAAAGAAGCAACTTGACCAGTGAGAAAGGGGAACAGAAGAGAGCCCACACGCTGTGTCACACTCTCTATATAGCATTACTACAATAATATAATGAGCCTTAGCTAATCTGGTACTCCGTCACTATCAGAAGCAGTTACATCTGAATCTCTGTTAACAAGCCCAGTGTGCATCTGCCAGTTATGTGGAGTTCAGATCATCTGACACTCTTTTAATGATAACACCTGTCCCAAGTCCTGTGTGACTTTTTGGCATGAAAACACTAAAACTCCCAAAAATGTATGATGGTCAGCTGACCCAGGGCTTTCTTCTTGCAGAGTTGCTCACCTTTATTTTGCCCTGGACACCTGAATTGCTCAGTGCTGAATTAGCCTTTCAATAGACTTCTATTCCAACAGTTAAAGTATCCATCTCACTCCTGAGAAATAACTGGAGCTTACTGTGCTAAGGCACATCTGGTATGAACCTCATTAATCTTGAAACAGTATGATATATGCCCAGCACAAATTTGGCACTGTGAAAGAAGGAAATAAGAATGTTCCTTCAGAAGCTGTGAACACCTGGTATTCTACACAGGTTGCTATAGAAAGCATAGCCCACCTTAGCATTACACGTACAGATAGAGCATCGTAGCAGCCATCTTGACTTATTTTGCAGAAAAAAAAAGAAAAGATTTCTCTATCTGCTGGCTGATGTGTCTTCGCTGGTCCTCAGTTGGTTCTGCATGGTATCTACAAGTCCGCTCTTCCATGAAGGCTCTGCCTGAGTTACAAATTACTTACCCCATGAAATCAGCTACAAACACTGAAGAAGGATTAATTTCAAATATACAAAGATTTCACAGGACCTCTGAGGACATGTTCATCGAATTTTCTTTCAGCAGCTTCTGTAACTAACACAACCCTACAACCATATGCCAGCATTCCTCACTTGCTCACTCCATGACGAAAATCAAATCTTGCCTTCATCCTTCCACTACTATATTTGGTGTGGTAAAAAGTATCTTCTACCTAGTTAGAATATGAAAACCAGAGAAAGGAAATGCCTTTGTAAACATTTGAAACTATAACTGTCTTCACTAGAGAGAGAGAGCAAAATCTGTGCTTTTAAAAACACCACTTGAATCTTTGAATTTCTTCAAAAACATTAACTAATTAATTCCTCTGCAGGTCTTCATGCTGATAGTCATCACTTCTAGTTTATACCTGAGCAAGTGAAGCTAGAGAGATTTGCCCAGTCATGTCTGAGCTGGTCACCTCAGCTTTGTCCTCTTAGCCTATTTCCTCCTTTCATTCCCTATTTGACTATGCATGAGTTGACTTCAACCCTAAATCATGGTGACAGTGACTTTCTTCAATGTTTTGGAGGCAGGCAACCATCAGGGTTCAGTTGTGCCATCTAATTGTATCTTACAACCTAAGAGTGCCATTTAAAYTTATAGTACTATGTGTGAGTAAAGATAGCACAGTGTGATTTAAAGTTTAGGTTAAGGAACATGCTAAATTCTTGAACTCCAAGCATGTGCTTATATGAAATAGTCCCTTACTCTTTGATCTCAATGGGATGTGTTAAGGATAAAGGTACTATAAGTAAAGTTGTCAGACAAAAATCCAGTCACATGTAACTAAATTTTAAAGAAGAGATTACCTACTATTCTGATGACGTTACCTATGGTGTTGCTGCACGTGCTTATAGGTTCTTAGCACTCAGCTGCTGTTCAGTATTTGAGGAAATACTGCATTGTTAGTTTTGCAATGCAATTTATTCCTCCCGTGACCATATGCATATATCTGAAGCAGCAATATTTTTGACAAGACAGAGCTATGCTTTGGGAATCAGGCAGTAGTGTTCTAGCTCAGATGCCTGAGCTAGGGAGGTTTATCTGTTTCCTGTTTGATTGCCTCTCTTCAAGAATAGGAACACGCAATACAAATAATACTAGTTATATCAATTAAAATAAAAGTGCTGCTAGACTGGTTTATCCCTCAAGGGGAAACCAAGCTGCAATCCCTCCAAAATGCGCTATTATTTTGTAGGGACAACATTACATCAAATAATGATAGAAAATTTATGACCCATGGGGAAATGAAAAGTAAAGCTGATAAGTTAACCTATATTTTGGATTATGTTAATGAGTTTCAACAACAACAAAAAGAAACAACTCCAGAGCAGCCCTATCTGCATCACTCCCAGACTCTCTTTCAATTGTTCCTTGCCTCAGGCACCTACTCTCTGGCCACAGTAGACTGGGTCAGCAATGTTTTGGCTCCCACAGCAAACCAGCTGATGTAGCCATAACATATAGCCATGTCTTAGGGATCAGACAATTTACACAGCTTTGGGTATGGACCTGCTTACTCTGAGCTTGGTGGGCACCAGGAAGCAGAGGGCAACTTCATTGCTCCTGAGGGAAGGCAGCCACATGCTGTTCTTGCTCTGACAAGCAGGCAACTTTACCAACTCTTAGCCTTTTATTCTGAGTCAAGGAACTTTTCTTGCATTTCACAAATGTTGGTGTTTATTTCAAGCCTTACAGATGAGGATGGTATGAATTTATTTTTCCCACAAAGCTTCTCACCCTTATAGCTGCAGAGAAAAGCTGAAGAATTTGACATAGTTAAAATTTAAATTCCAAAAGACAAAAGGGCAATAAAGCAAACCCAAATGGGTTTATTTGAAGCTCAAGGTTTTTAGGACAGTCACATCATTTTTGGGAAGCTTAACTTAACCCAGGGAAAGGGAGGACATTTGCATGTTTGGGATTGGAGGTCATAAAGCAACGGTCTACAGCAGAGCAGCACACGCATGGTACTGCTCCTTTCTGCCCCAGGGCTGCCACGGCAGCACACCGACCACACACAGCCCAGACAGTGCTTGTCAGGGGCCAACAAATGACAGCCCAACAGCAAGACTTCCCTCCGCCTTCAGCTGCTAGACCAGAGACAGAGGAGCAAGAAGGAACCGCTTCCTACTGCCACCTTCCCCTGAAGAAGACAGCTGCAATGCCTACAGAGATGGGAACAATGCTTGGGGAACCAGCACACACTCCCCAAGCCAGGTAAGCTTCCCAGTAATGCGGCACACAGTACATGGGGAAAGTCTTGACTAGTGCAATGTGTTCGTTCACAGCATTATTATAATAAGCCTAAAGGCCATATGAAGTCTCTAGTTCCTGGTGCTTTGGTGAGACTAGAAGTGAAGGGAAACAATCTTATTTACTACATGGTAAATCAGCTGTCCTTTCCTTTCTGAAAAAAAGCTAATGTTAGCTTTACTGTAGCAACAGGCAAAGTTAATTTACTGTCTTCCTTCCTCCAGGGCACTGTCTGCTAGAGAGCACATCTGAGAGGGTCCCTAAGCAGAGCTGCTATGCGAGGAATCCCAATCAGCAGAAAAAAATAGGACACAAAGTGCTTTATTCCAGGGCAACACTCACCTGGTTCCTATTGCTGGTCAAACCACCTCCTCTGCCTGAAACCAGCCAGGCTCACAGGCTGTGTTGATGCAGGTCACTTCATGTGTTGTTAGGACACAATATAAACTCCCCCAGATCACCATTAAATATGGGTTGCTTTATGTAGTGCTCTGTGTGTTTGTGACTGAGAATGGCAGTGGGTTCACAGCCATGGAGCCAAAATATGACCCTGCCCATGGGAGCAGGAGGTATTCTTGAAATGCAATTTTGTGTAGTAGCTTTGCAGCACGCTGACAGATGTGCAAGATGATCAGGCCACTGAGGAGGGAGCTGATGCTCATTCCTCGGTCTGCAACAAGGTTCAATAAGAAAAAAAAAAAATCGAGCTCTCTTCACTGTCTCCCTTGTTCCCCCACTTGGATCCTGCGGAGCCTCAAAGGTTTTCTCACCTGTTCAGGACCCAAACAGATGCTGCAAACCCAGCCCCCTCGGTTTTGTGTTTGGAGGGGGAAGTACTTTGTGCTTCCTTTTAGTCCCAGGGGACAGATCTTTCCTGTTTGATGGCTCCATTTCAGTCTACACATATATAATCTCTCTAGCTCTCACCCTTCCACGGTGAATTCATCCTCAGCTCCACAATGAAAATCTGGGAGAAGTCCTTGGCCCCCTCACCACTCACCAGGAAAAGAGAATTGGGAGTTACAAGGCATCTAATAAGGACTTGTAAGAGCCCATACTGCAGTATTTCCTGTAGCCAGAATGCAGAGATTATTATCAGGATGCTCAGCACCTTTCTTTCTCAGCCCCAAACACCCTCTGATGCTTCAGTTTGTCCTCTTTCAGGATTGTCATTTCCCAAAGCTGGAAAACCTTTTGGAAATTTCTCTTTCAAATTTCAGTTAGGGATGATAGAAACCCACTCCCTGCTCCCAGACACATCTCCATCTGTGCAGAGAAAATGTTTAAGCTGCTCAGACTTCACCCAGACCCTTTCGTGAATTAAACCCGATGCTGCCCCATCACACACAAAGCCTCCCTTGATCTTTCTCCCTGTCAAAGCATCCGCAAACCGCTGCCAAACTGTTCTGCAGTGCCATCTAGTGAGACGGACACATTTTCACAGAGCTTCTCACTGAGCCTGGGCACATCAATGATTCGTACAACGCTTTTTATTTTTTCACTAAGGCTTCTCTTTCCTTCTCATATAAACCCCCTCCCGCGTCTTTTGGTGTTCAGAGTCCAGCCAGGCCAGCTCTTTCCTCCTAATATGAGGCCAAAGTCTTGACTCCAGAGCAGTTTACCAGCCTGCCAAGAGTAACACTGCTGAAAGCAGATCTTCGCAGTCTGCAACAGATTAGATGGGTGTAGATGGTATCACCTGCCCTTCAAGAAAACCTGGAAATGTGGAGTTAGGATATGTGTGAATGCAGTCTTCCATGCTGGGGATGGTGTGCAGGTGGGAAGGAGACAGACATTGGGTGGATGAGGAGAATGACCAGCTAGGTAAGGGACTTGGGCAGGGAGGTGGGAAGAGGGCAAGGGATCAGTTGGGGAAGGGAACCTGAGGTTGCAAAGAGGATGGAGCTGAGGAGCAAGAGGACCGGAGGTGTGGCAGAAGAGGACATGGAGGCACAGCAAAGCAAGGTGCGAGGACCATGTTATGGGTGCCTGCTCAGGGAGGCAGGATGAAGAAGAAGGAATGAAATTAGCAGAAGAACCAAATGAAGGAGAGTAAGACTGGAAACAGTAGGGATAGACAATATAGTGAGGCAATGGGAGACTAAAGCAGTGGAGATGCATAAATCTGCTGTGGCTCGCCTGGGAAGTTGTGACAGAAACAGGGAATGGCCAGGCCTGAGCAGCAGCACTGAGAAGCTGGGAGCAACCTAGGATTGGGCTGGGACGGCTGGGACGGGTGTTCATGGGGATTTGCTGAGGATGGTGCCTGTGGCAAGTGTCAAAGGTAAGTGCCGAATGATGACTATGCACGTGTCAATATTCTGGTTTTCAGTTTGATCATTTAAAGACTTAAGAAATTGAATGTATACATGTGAAGTGCATGCATACACAAACCTTACATTACATTATTAATATATGATATAAATTAATATATAATATAAATCCTATCTTATACTGCAGGATTAAAGCTCCAGGTCTGAGCTCTCCAAAATTAGTAACTGTTGGATAGGGTTGCCTATACTTCCTAATTCACTATGTGCCTTTAAATGAATAGACATTGTCCTTAGAGAGAAGTCAAGAGGGTGCAGTAAGACACTTGTCTGTAGGGGACTGTGCCTGCCTTTTTGTAGGCAGGAGATTGAGGGAGAGGATGAGCTCATGGCTAAGGCAGCTGAACGATGCCACAGAGCCAGACTCTATCTCTTCCCTTCCCCCAGTGTGCCCAGGGGACACGTCTAGTCTTCTAAGCCAGACTTTTCTCAGGTGGTGCTCAATGTGTGCTCTTTGCTTTGAGGGTGCCAGACTGGAGATCTATGAAAGTAGTTTGCAGAAAGTCAGAGACATAAAGCCATAAATAACATCATGAAGAATTCCCACACTGAATCACTGCTCAAGACTGTACTATAAAACCAGCCTGGCTAGAGGGCATGTATACGCCAAGAAAACCATCAGCTTGCACAATGGCAGTTTCTGGCTTTCTCATGTGTTGCCAACCAATTTCCACACACCCAAGCACAACTCTAGTCTTTCAGAAGGTAGATGTCCCTGTGGTCTGATCTGCCATTATTTTTCATGTAGTTTTATGGGGCTAGGAGTCAAAGTACTAATAAATGTAACAGCATGTAAACTGATCTTTTAATAAAACTGCAGTTATTGGGGGGAAAAAATCTTTGTCAGATTCAGAATAGTCTATGTTGCATTTTCCATTTTGCTTGGACAGAAATGTGAAGTGGTGGCTGCACCGAGGAAGAAGAAAGAAGCCTCTTACAGCCCTTAACTATATCTCCAAGCACCTGGAAGAATACCACAATCACTCCCTGTTTTCAGTTCAGTAACGGTAGGAACTTAGTGTACTTCTAAGTAGCAAAAGGGAAAAAAATATGAAAGGGAGAAAAGCCACAATAAACTCATGGGGTATTTTCCATCCTGCGGGGCTGGCTTTTCAGTATTTACATTACATAATATACAGCTACTAGAATTACTGTGTCCTATTCCAGAGAAGCTTCCGGAAACCAAATTATTTAGTGGCTAGGCATGAATGCTAACCCCATCATTTGAAACACAAGCTAATAATATAGAAGTTTATTCTACCCAAGAGTATGTGTATCCATCATACTTGAGACACGTTCTTCTGTATGATAGATTCAGCTTGATGGGCATGTTTACAAAGGCTTTCTTCCTAGGATAATTGGACGATTTTGGTTTGGGGGAATAGAGACATTTGAAAAGTATTCTCGCATAGTGTAAAACACTCCAGAGATCTGGCTACAAAGAGTTGAGGCCTGAGGAAATGAGCAAAACTCAGAAAGGAGAAATGAAATCATCAGTCTCAAATGGCCAAGAGGCCTGCTTGGGTAGGCTGTGGTTGTCACTAAAAGAGCCATGGTCGACATAGCTGCCCCTTCCTGCCTACACCATACAAGGCTCAAGACCACTGGTCATTTGTAATGCATGAGCTCACCAGGCTTCCCTCTGATTTTCCCAAGAAACCCTTCCCGTGGAGCAATAAAGACCTGTCAGTGAGATCCCTAGGGCTTGCAAAGTCTTTACGGCTGACGTGGCATCCAACGGCCTGAAGCACAGCGTGAAACCCATGGACAGTAGACTTTGCTATTGCAATATAACATTTAACTCCTCAGCTCCAAAACATAATTCACCACCAACATACGAGGTCAAGCGTGACAGCTAGGTTTACGCGACAGTGGAGATTCACTGCTTCCTGCATATTCCTCTCTCCCTACTGCCCGTAATGACAGTCCAAGTCGATATCTTTAGCAGTTCCCAAATACCCCACTGCTTTGTCCTGTAAAAGGTTTCTTCCCAAAATTCAAAACTATGAAAAGGTGCATTCATTTACCATATTTGCCCATGCAATGTCTGTATTTTTTTTCTCGGAAATATGCTGAGGGCTTCTATTCGCAAACTACCAGTAATCTGTTACTCACAACTAGCCAAAAACAGAGATGTTACATGTGCTAGTTTTACCAGAAAGTCAGGGGTCAGGTTGGACTGGGTCACCAAGCTGCTACTTCTTTGCAGCTGCCAGACTGAGCTCTTTTACAAATAAAAGAATAATAATAACTTAAAAAAACCCAGCTGTCTAATGTCCATTTTCAGAAGTGGAGAGGAGTCCCAGCTTGCAAAAGCTTCCTTTTATGCTATGTCTGGTTCACACTGACTCTTCACGACAGCACAGGGAGTATTGGAGTGCCCTAGCTACATCTCCTGCCTGAGGATCTCAGCCTGTCTATAAAGGGTCCGGCCCCCAAACCACCCTCAGCACATCTGAGGAACCTAGGTCAACATGTTTCATATCCAAACTTCTTATGAGAAAGTCCCTTTTTTATGTGATCATAAACCTGAGAGAAAGGGAAACAGTGATCAGAGCCAAGTCACAAGAAACAAAAGCATCATTACAGTGGGAGAAGACGGGGAGGAAGCAGGGGAAGGCAATGGGCAGCACAGGGGGGACTGTAAAGAGTGGCCACTTGGTTTGGAGGAATAATGCAGGAAGGAAGCTGGAGGGGGTATTGGATCTCTTTCTTTCTGTGCTGAAGTGGCAGGTCTCCTTTCCCTGTGAGGCTCTGGAATAACGATGCTTCGCAGATGTTAACGTGTTACGGCTTTCAGGCTCTGAAACCAAAAAGCATTTTTTCCTTGGTATCAAGAACATCAGTGCCTCCCTGCTTTTTCCTGGGAAGTTCAGAGTAAGATTCATGTTTGCAAAATTTAAAATAGACAGTCTTTACCCACACATCTGTTTCTACTTAGGAGAAAATGACAGCAGGGGAAAGGATACTTTCCTTGCATTTTCTTTAAATCTTACCCCCATTCCTCCTACCCCACAGCCCACGTTTGCTGGTTTCATCCTTGCAAAGAGATTTCCTGTAGCCCTGACTGTCACAGGAGCAGGCAGCTACTGGCAGAACTACTGGCAAAGTGTGTAACCAGTGTAAGAGTGTTTACCCTGGCTAGGAACAAGTTTGGGGGTTTCATGTTCATGGTGCCAGCACTCCAAAATATCTCTGAGGCAAGGTCACCTAGTAATATGCCCAGGTAATGTCTTTCTTGAGGGCTTTGCCCGTTTACCAGGAAGAAATGTGACCTGGCCGCTGATTTAGCTTCCAAGAGCATCAAAGTTATGTTCAGAGGCCAGCGGGATTGCAAGAGGGTGGCAGTCAAAACCTTTATCCACCACAAACTGCCCACAAACAAGGTTAGAAACCATCAGGTGTCGAAACCTACAGCTGAAGAGTAACTTAATTGTCTACTACCAGGAACAGGCTATGGCCCTCAGGGTTGACTAACCACAAACAGAAACAATGATGTGAGGATTTACAAAAGTGTGAAGCTGTTAAAAAGAGGGGGAGCGGTAACCAGTCACACAGCTTAAACTGCATGGTATGGGTCTATAAATACCCAATAATCCTTAACAGGTGCTGTACTTTCATTTGGAGCACCCCAAAATCAGTCATTTAACACCAGGGAGATTTTTAAAGAGTTTCTTCCAAGTGGGCAATAGCACTAGTCTAACAGTTACTAACTCCAGCAGGAGCACAGGTCTAGTTCTCATGGGCCAAGCATATCCCCCAACTTCACAAGCACGTAGATGCAAATATCCACTCTGAAACAAGCTATGGGTAAAATTGTCAAAGAGGAAACTGGACCTGACGTACCACCAGTGAAAACATCCTTGGAACGCTGCATAGATGCGTTCCTCATGAGGTGCCAGTGCTACTTCAAGGGCAAGAATCCCCATGGATTCAAAGATTCCCAAAAACATTGTTTGGCACTAAGAAAAAAAGTAGCGTTTTTGCAAAAGCAAAACACCTGTAAGGGCTTGTTTTGTGGCAGAAAGTGTGCTGTACCAGCAGAGAGGGAAAGGGGGGAGACAAGCCTGCTGCAAAACCTCATCATGCATCTCGTCATATTCCGAAATGTAGATTTTCGAATAAAACAAAGAAGCTGATCACAGAGTGTGAGTTTAGCAAGTGACTCTCATATCAGTAAAAAGCTTTTTGGTAAGATCACCTGTCACACAAGGAGTCAAATACCTCAAAGTCTGAGAAAGACAAGGCTAGCAGATAAAAACACCATCAGTGCTAGAATTTAATCGGCTATATTGAAAACAATTTCAGACAGACAGTAGTTTTATTAAGTTACGAGTTGTCTCTTAGCATCACGTTACTATCTTCTGGATGATTTATGTTGTCCTAGGAAAAATCTGATGTGCAAAATGTTCAATCAAAAGACATGAGTTCAGTCATTTCTCTGAGCCTGGCATAAACAAAGGTGTTTTATGCCAAGTGGACATAACCAGGCAAGCTCTTTGACATTCCTACTGCAACAAGTAATTGTTATTATTCCAGCTTCAGATATGACAATAGCTTTCTTGTCTCCTTACATAAGAAAGAGCCATCATTTGCTTTGTTAGGCCTGGAAGGGAGCACTTTGTACCTCAGAGAACGACTTAATAGAATTGATTTTAGCACACATGCTTCAGAGTTTGGTCAGCACAACAGTATGTTCACTTTACTTCCTGATGTGAATGAATCCTCAATGCAATAAACTTGTTTTAAAGTAAAGCCTTCAACCTGTTGAGGCCTCACATTGGTTTTTGTTGCAGTTATTAAYGGCTTTTTTGTTAGGGCAAAAGCCAGATGTTGCAAGTGACCCGAGCCCATGTTAGATATCCAAATAAACAAGGCAATTGAGAAAAGTGGCAAAGGCATTCAGATGGTAAGAAGAGAGCAACGGCAGCCTGGAACAATAGTGTCACTTGTCCAAAATCATTTGACAGGTTTCATGTATGTTGTTGTATCACTACAGCAGGGCCTATTAAAGGCCAGTTTCAGTGCATGGGGAATGAATCCTTGACTGAACAGCCTCCATTACACAGATCCTTGTAACCTTTCGTCAGAGATGCACTAGCAATTGCATTGGCTAGAGCAGCTCTCTGAAATGCAGCAGGTTTGCCTTTAACTTAATTTTGCCTTTAACGTAATTTGTCGAAGACTTTTCACATCCACGAGAAGGAAAGAAATATTAAGAGAGAAGGGATTTTTTTACTCTTTAAAGCTATTGGTTGTCTCAAGCTGGACTGTTGGAACTAGGCCACAGAAGAAGGATTAACAGGCTTGGTGCTGCAGAGGTAATCACAGATCTGCTGTCTATCACATAGCCAGACCTGCTCTTGTATAATTTTTTAGAGCATGCCTTTTTGGGGAAGAAACATTTACATGTTTCTTCCATGTGAATTTACATTTTCAGGACTGTTCTAGCTGTGAGCATCCAGAATTTCCTGTATTAGCTAATCCTACTCTCAGGGAAGTAAGGGGGGATTCACCCAAACATCTTTGGGGGCAGGAAAGCTATATTCCTGTCCAAGAACCTCTATGTTTTCTGGTAACAGAAAAATTTACCAGAGTCCAGATTTTGTCTGATTTCCAATCAGACATTCAAATTAGTTACAAGGATTAATTAAAATTATCACCACAAATAAAAGGTAAAAGTTAAAACATAAATGCTTTAGGTCTTAGCCAGCCTTGAACTGCTGTGGATGACTAACCTCCATCTGCCTTCTACAAGGCTATTTGTGCCTTTCTCTGGAGCATCTGGTGCTGGCCACGGACCGAAACTATACATGGGGTCACATGGATTTGGGATGTAGTTCAATGCAGTGACTTCCATGTTTCATTTAGAAATATCAGTAGTTCCTTCAGCTATCCAGATATTTGTTAATCGAAGAGGGGAGACTACCCCCTGAAAGAACTACTGCAATCCCCATTTTCTTAGACCCATTTTTAACACTCCTCAGTTTTGAAAGCAGAGCATCCCAACACAGGTGCTTTGCACCTGGACTCCCCCTGCTATTAAAAGAAGAAACATCAGGACACTAAGTTATCTGATAAGCGGAGGCACGGATAACTGTTCCCCAGAGATCACCTTTGCTGCCAAACTCTGCCTATGAGAGCAGCTGGTGCGCTGGTCATCGGGGCCCCAGATGCAGAAGGCATCCACTGACAACAGCAGATCTTCAGCTTTAATCTATCCCATCTTTATGCAATGCGAAGGTTTGACCATTAGCAAAGTAAAAAACACTCTAGTCTACCAAAAAGTATCTCTTGTAGTTATGAGAAATAGATAATACTTCTTAGGAAGAAAATGTTTTCTTTCAACAGATCTGGGCATAACTGTCCAAGCATGTTTTACCTGGAAGGCATTTTTTTTCTTTTTTTTTTTTTTTTTACCATTTCTATCAGAACAATGCATTTATTTTCTTTGGCCTCTTGTTTTAAGAAAATTCCATGTCTGTGGAAAGCGTCTCAACAAGCTGGAAAGATAGAGTTGGCATCAGACCAATGGCACGGTAAGAAGGTCTGCAGTTTGCCTAACAAAAGACTTTTCAGTAGAAACAAACCATCTTCACCCTCCAAATGCTGGGTTTGTCACATATGTTGCAAATTCACAATTCTCTTTCTTTTCTCCTTTCAGGAAAAAAAGCAAAAACAGAATCCCAGACCCAACCACAAAAATATGGCTAAAAGCAGCAGCAATGTGTATAATTGAGAAGTTCACCCTCTTCCAAGTGAGGCATGAGCACATGCTGCTGTGACTGCTTTGACAGCTCACCTGCAAGGCTCATCAGTGTTCCTCTTCCTTCCCAGCCGCCAGTGCATGACCTGGGCCCAGCATCTCTCCCAAGAAGAAGAGCTGAGGAGATGTGCAGAATGGGAGGAGGCTGCTCCTTTGTTGACAGGGCAGAGAGGCTTGTCTGACAGCACTGGAGCCCAGCAGACTCAATGGGCCTGCAGGAAGATCCACAAGTAGCCCATGGTCTTGTATGCCCAGGGAGGTGCAGGAAAGCCTGTGTCCTCCTACCCTGCAGAGGAGCAACCGCCTCCCATTTTACAGATCCTGCCATTGCTATGGGTCTGCTTCTTAAGTGCAGGTTTATTCCTGGCTTGTAAAGTTGCATGACATGATTACAATTTCTATACTAGCTATATATTTAAATATTTTCCTATTACCATGTTAAAACTATCATTCTGGAGGATCTTCTTCACCTTTCTCCTCCTCACAAGTGTGATCACTTGTCACAAAGGATCCTAAGCAAAACTGCGAATGTGTCAGAGTGACTTGTGAGCTAACAAACAGCATGAAGAAGAAAAGCAAAGCCAGAACACTTTTCATCCATCCTCATCTTCCTCTAGCAAAGCACAAAGCCTAGCGAATGCACAGAGACACTTCCAGCAGTTCTAAGTCCCTCATACTTAGTCCTGAACTGTTACACACCACAAAAACACACTTTAGTGGGTGCTTTGCAAATGTCACTTGGGAAGGGAACATCACAAGACAGCCTGTAGAAGGATATGAGCTGTTTGTTACTTATCTCCTTACAACACACTATGCTGTGCAAATCTGCCCAAGCTCCTCCGAGTTTCCCCAGTAAGTCTGGTCTCAATTGGGCAGAGATGTGGTGCATAAAGGAGCCACTGCAGGTTGCCTGGTATTAATTTTTGGTGAGATCAGAATCTGACCCGATATAGCCTTTATGTGTGTGTGTGTGTGTGTGTGTTTATTTCTGTTTGAATCCTTTCAACAGGCGTTTCTAGCTACACCCACAAGGGATGACTGCAAACATTCTTCTCACATGACTGGTGCGTTGTAATTTCTGCAGCTCTCTGGTGCAGTGTTTTTTTTAGGATTGTAGCCCTTCCCCATCCTTTTACGTCTCATTACAAAGGAGAGTAAAGGTTCACTGGCTGGATTTCCAAAAGGGCGGACAAATTTATTACTGCTAATAATATTTTCAGCTACAAATTAAATCAGCTGAGCAGCCAAAGCTTCTGACTGAGGTAGGAGTATCCCACATTTGGGACTATTCTCTTGCTCTGTGTAAAACATCAGCGGTCCCCAGTCAGAGCTCAGTCTCCTCTGGCCACGAACATGAGAGGGGGAGCCTGCTGATGGCTCAGCAGACTGGCTTCTTGCACGCGTTTAGGGCTCCTCTGCCACCTGAGAGCCTAGAAGGACATGGGGACAAGGAGGGCAAGGCAAGGGGGAAAGAACGGTGTGGGACAAACAAATCTCAGTTCCCTGGACACCATGAGCACTTGCGCGGAGAGGGTGGGGAGACGGGGAGGGCTTGGACCATCTCAAAGGACAACCAGCTGCGTTGGCTCGGGGTGCAAACTGGTTGATACTCAGGGCAGAAACAGTTTCTGAAACAGATAGCTCGAGCAGCACACCTGAAGGGGTGGCGAGCTGCTGCACAAGAGCAGGAATGAACCTCCTGTGATGGGGTAGAGCCAAGGGATCATCTTATCTTGCCTTCATCCCAGAGGAAAATTTAACATGTAACAACACCTGGGAAATTCTGGTCTTCTCTACTACACTGTGAGCACAGGATCCATCCACCGGCTTCAGAAATGTCCTCTTTATGTGCATCTTCCACCAAAAGCCATTTCTGGCAAAGCATGCCTTGCCTTGCCACACCACTGGCTCTGGCAGGATTTTAACCTTATGGAAAATGCTTTCATAAATGTCATTCATTGGCTTTTTTCTCCCCTCTCAGTTTCACTACATTTTATATTACATTTAAATATTTAAAAAATTGTGCTTATTGTGTGAGTACATAAGAGTTTTAAACAAAACTTTTGCGATGTTATGCAGCATCTGACTGGCCTATTAGAGTTAGAGAATGTAGGGTATTATTAATATCTTCTAATTAAATGTACCCAGTGATGGTTCATCACTTAAGTAAAAAATAAGCTTTAAGCCAAAGAACTTTCGCTGTGAGATTCAGGGTTGCTTTCCTTTCCTTCTTCCCAGAGTGTGAAAGTATTTAAAACCACCTATATATCAAGTTTATAATGTGAACATTATAGTTTTATTGTGCTCCTGGAAGGAGATAGGAGTCAGGCTAAATCCAGAGTATCAGTAGCAATTTTGGATTAATTCCAACTTGTACACATCTTGAGACTCTATCTGTTAGAGATGGGTAACGTTCATAGCTTAATTGTAGACATTTGCTATTAATATTAATCTGTTTCTGCTTATGACTCAGAGTGCTTTGCTGCCAGAACACACTGAAAAACCCCAAAAGGCAGTGACAATGAGTGCATTCATTACGATAGCAGAGAAGGCGAGGAAGGGGGGGGAATGGTAAACTCATTTTAGAAATTGAAGTTATGGCTATTTATTGTGAGTCATTTTATTGTTTGTCTCACCGTATTGCCTCGCTGGAATCTCTGCTGACCTTCATGCTGAGAGATAGCCCGTGCCCTTGGAAGCTTTCCCAGCCCAGCTGGGCACCAAGCTCCTCCAGGGGAGACAGGCAAACCCTCAGAGTGACTGCTCCTGCGGGCTCAGACAGGGCAGCGGGGTCTGGGCAGGAGCCCCAGCTCAGCCCAGGAGCTTGCAGGCAGTGCTCATATGTCCCACAGGCTGCTCCAAAGGGGTAGGTGTCCCTGGGAGAGGAGCAGGAGCTGCTCCTGCCCAGGCTGGTACCTCTCAGAACCAGAAGAAGGGAAAAAGGATGGAACCTCCTACTCCACCTATAAGCCTCATCGTCCTCCCCGGAGGACCTCTCCCTCATTTACTTCTTAGAGACAATTCCAGATCTGTCTCTGCGGTGAGCATGAAGGAAAAATGAAAATAAAGCTGTTGGACATCAGCAAGTAATGTCTCCGAGCATGAAGGAAAAATGAAAATAAAACTGTTGGACATCAGCAAGTAATGTCTCCTTCATTTCTGGCCACACCTCATTTGAAGGAGCAGGATCTCTCAAGCAAGCTGCAAAACATTACAGACGTCAGGAGAAGCAAAGGAAACTCATTTCTACCTTTTAGCAGCAGAGTGGACTGCCTGAGACTGTTTCCCATTCTTCTGAGGCAGGATTTGTTTTATTCACCCCAAGGGCCCAGGCACAGCATGGCCACATGCAGGAAGAGAGCTATCAAATGTCGAGCTCTAACAGGATTTCTACGGTGGGTCTATTTTCCCCGTCCCAAACAGACATTTCTTCCTGCATGTCCTGAAATAAGAAATCTGCCCCCAAGCCTATACAACAAAAGCTGCCTTCTGTGCCTTCTTTCTCATTTACTTTCCATGCTGGGCTTTATAGACTTGGCACCTTGATCCCTCCTTTAAGCCTTCTGCAGTGCCACGTAGTACCTCGCAGGAACTTCCTCAGCTCAATCGATTTTCAGAACTTCTAAGATTGAAAATATATATGTAAGAAAGAAAAACAAAGGGGTCCAAACAAATGCCAAAATACAGCACAGAATCATTCAGATATTAACTGAAATATAAGCAAATAAATGTGTCCAATTGACCAGAGTGGCTGGTTGGTTACACAACCTTCAAAACAAGGACTGGGCTGAGGATTTCAATGTGTTTGTTTCTCTGAGTCATAAGTGCATCAGGCTCCCTGGGAAAGGCCAGCCAAAGGAGATCACTCTCTGTCTTCCCTTCTGCTTCATTCCATTGACCATAAACAATTCCCGTACATGTTCTTAAATGGTACAAAATAACAGGAATTGGATCTGGTTCACAGGGAGCACACCAGTGTCCCATAATCCTCATTGCTGCCTCCCTCCTGTCAAGTTCATTATCTCAGCATGGCTGTTCCGCTGCGTTCTGTTTCTATTTATATGACTTGACTTTTTTTCCCCTAAATCACTCATTGCATTGATCCAGATATTTGGTAAATAGAAATGAGAGGCCTCAGACACAGAAATAAAAGCAAATTATTTATTTTATTGTTTCTGCAGATTATTTAAAAAATATATATAATTTTATATATATATTAAAAAAATGTCCTCTTCAAGATAGTGTGAAATTTGCAAATGCCTCCTGTCCTCATCTTTTAGCTGACTGATTAGGCTTCCCAGAGGGTACCAGGAAAGGCAAGGCTGGGTGGTGGAAGTCTGTCATCCTTGGGGTTAGGCTTTGCACGTGTCAGATCCTTATGGCTGCTGGGTGTGCTGGTTTTGGCTGGGATAGAGTTAATTTTCTTCACAATAGCTAGTATGGGGCTATGTTTCGGATTTGTGACTAAAAGAGCGTTGATAACACAGGGATGTTTTTGTTACTGCTGAGCAGTGCTTACACAGAGTCAAGGCATTTTCTGCTCCTCACACCACCCCACCAGCGAGCTGGCTGGGGGTGCACAAGAAGCTGGGAGGGGACACAGCCGGGACAGCTGACCCCAACTGACCAAAGGGATATCCCATACCATATGATGTCATGCTCAGCATAAAGCTGGGGGAAGAAGAAGGAAGGGGGGATATTTGGAGTGATGGGTGTTTGTCTTCCCAAGTCACCATTAGGCGTGATGGAGCCCTGCTTTCCTGGAGATGGCTGAACACCTGCCTGCTGATCGGAAGTAGTGAATGAATTCCTTGTTTTGCTTTGCCTATTAAACTGTCTTTATCTCAACCCATGAGTCTTCTCACTTCTACTCTTCTGATTCTCTCCCCCATCCCACTGTGAGGGGAGTGAGCGAGCGGCTGTGTGGGGCTTAGTTGCTGGCTGGGGTTAAACCACAATGCTGGGACAGACGGCACCTAGTTCCCAAACTGTTGCTCATGGATCACTATGCTTTCACCACAAACTTGCTGAAAATTATTTGATTACAAGGATTAGCTGAACCTCTCCTTACTTCCAACTTCTAGGTCTCACTGAGAGAAACTAGAAATATTTATTAAATGCCTAAATAATGTTCATTTTCTATAATAGCTATACTTGTGAGTTTTAATAACAAAGAGACTAAAAACATTCACATTGCAATCTGCCTGCAGTTCAAAATTTAGGCATGAAAGTGTATGCTGGAAACATGCTAGTGTGGTACGTGTGTATGTGTGCATGTATAGGTGAAAAACCAAAGGCTGACAGACAAGCAGAGAGATAAGCAGTTGAGAACATACTCTGTACATGTTTTTAACTAGATCTGACACCAATTCTTAGGCTGTAAATTACTTTATGCTACAAAATGCACATGTACATGAGTTATTCACTTAGTCATCAGCCTTTTTTTTTAATTGGAAATGTACAATATGAGGTTGGAGTAGCAATTTTTGTGAAAGAGTCTGTCTTTCCTGATTAAAAACCTTGCCTGTTGAAACTTTTCTCACTGGTCTTAGCCGCTGACCAAGCTTGGTCTGAACTCTCTGCCTGACGTGCCTTAAATGTTGGAAGAGGCTAAAAAGAAGCCAATAGAGCTGCTTTTTCCATTTCTGCTCTAAAAAAATAAGCAGCATGTAGTCTCATTATGGTTCTTACACTGTATGAGGCCAACAAAATGCTTCCCTGGTTAGCCCCTCTCCGAAAAGCACAGCCAGCCTCATTTTGTGCAAATGCTGCCATCAACAGCAGTGTGTGCCTGGCTGTGCCCGTGCCTCCTGCAAGGTTCATGGCAAGACTCTCCTTTTGTTTCCATCTTCTCACATGCTGGAACTCGCACCTGGGCAGTGGGTTTCCTGCAGAAAACAAAATATGTATTTCCCAGACACTGTTGCAAAGCCAACCAGGACAAGACTCAGCTCTCAGTCCAGCCTTGGGAACACAACTCCATTCTTTCGCAGTCCCAATGCCTAGTTAAGGTAGGAGGTGACACTCTTGACTATATCCCCCAATCTAAAATAGATGCCACCTCCCACTTTTAGGATCCGTGCTCCTTCATGACCTGAGGTTGGAACTGCGAGGACAATTGCATCCATTTCACACCTTCATTTCGGGCATTGCATGGCTGAGGTGTCTGTGGCTCTTGCAATTCAGTGGAATAATTCTTTAAGCCAGTGTTGTGAGTGGAGGTTGTTCACTGTATTTCTATACAGCAAGTAATGCAGCCTGCCAACAGGTGACAGCGCTGTTCAGTGTCCTAAAGATTTCCTTACACTACTTAGTTTCTATCAACTCTCCTTGAGCTGCAGCAGCAGCATCTGCTGCACTTACAACATACTCTTTCACTTCTTACTGTGAATCTTAAAAAAACACATCTGCAGGGGCAGAAATCACACCACAATGACACACACATCTACCTGCCCCATATAAATAATACCCAAATTCAGATGTAATTCCTGACTGCAGGGATCTTTTTTCCCTGAGTTCAGCTCTATTTCCACTTCCACAGAGCATTTCCTGGTGGAGGAAAATTATCACCCCAGACCCATGGGATTTATTTTTATTACAGGTTATGCAGAGCCACTGATCTGTCAGGCATCCCTCTTCTGAGGAGAGGAGAGAATAGGGATGGCACATAGTCACAGTTCTTACAGCAACAGACCCTAAGCAGCAAAATCTGGACTAGAAATAACTCTTCCTTTCTAGCAAGAGTCTCAGGGACAGACATGCAAGCTGAATGATCAGTTTCCATTTTTCTTCCTGTCTCCACAGCAAAAAGAAAAGTAGAAACCTACATCACACACATGTATGCAATGAGAGCAGAGGTCAGCGCTGACATTTGATGTGGTTTCAAAACTGCAGAAGCAGTCCCCCAAGGTCTATTCTACTTGGCAGGCAATATTTTTTTCCTGCATGAAATAAAAACAGATACAAACCTGGCACTTCCAGTTGCTGCAAAGGAGAAACAGTGTACCACATGGTTCATTATTTGGGGTTGATCAAGACCCACCCACCTGGAGTTCTGACTAAGCTTCAGATGGGTTTTCCCCCCATACTGACTGGAAAAAAGAAACATCATAAATCTCTCCTGAAATGGTCTTCTCACAAGACTGCCGACCCATTCCTGCAAACTGTAGCAGTTTGGAGGTTCAAATAAAGGTCAGCTGAGCATTCAACTTTGTACCTTCCAAATCATGGAGTCTTGCCCCACCACACTATCATCCAGCATTGCTAATTCTATGATCACATCAAATTACCTACACCACAATGGAGGTACTTGCAGGTGGAGCCATAAAAATCAGGTTTCAATGGGAAACAATAGGAACTTTTCACTCCAAGCAACATGCAAATAAAAATTGGCCATTTTGCACAAACTTTCTTGAAAGATTTACAACTGGTTTGAATTCTTTTCAACTTTTTATTTCAGAAAATATTTCTCCTATTTATAAAGAAGAAAATATTTTTAATTCATTTTCCAGTAAACTCTGGTTTCAAGTATGTTATTAGGATGGGATTAAGCAGTACAAAAGAAATGTGTACTGTGCCCATTCTGAAATGCACAACAATAAAGATTAAAAAATGTAATGTTTTTTAATATGGAGCATTTGGACGATTAGCAAAAAGGGGCCACTATATCACCGCAGTTGACAGAAGACACTCAATTTCTGTGCAGCTTCTAGGTCTTCAAATACTTTCTTTAGTTGCAGAACAGTCTCAGAATATGGATTAAAAACATTCATCCCAAATTAATGCAGAAGGCAAATACGAACAACACAGTCCTCTTCAGACTACCCCAATGTGTTCAGCAATATGTAGCACAGAAAGAACCTCATGCAGATCTCAGAGACTTTGGCATGTTCCCTAGTAGCTGTCTGCACCAGGTGCTCTCACATCGCCCAAGGTAGAAGAGTTTCAAGAGGCAGAAACTTTCAGCTTTGCTATTTTCCTGGAAAACACAAACTTCTATTTGCACTTTTACCAAAAATGAACAAACAAAAGAAATTGCATCCCACATTACACTGAAAACAATCCATGACTTCTGCCTGAATTTCTTTAGCCTCATCTGCTTTGTGTCTTGCTAATCTTATGAAATCTTTTTGATTTTGAGTGTGTGGCAGATGTCCAGGATGCCTTTCATCCCAGAACCTGTGGTTGTGTGCTCTGAAGGATCAGCCAACAGCAATAGCAATATTGCCTCGCTTTTCAAGGAATAGCACCGACATGCCCCTCTAGGATTCTCCTTGCAGAAGTTGCAGCTGGACATTCCTGGTGCATATGATTTGTCAGGAAGACAGAGGTATCTAGAGAAATAAGCCAAAGTTTGGATATTTCACAAATATTAAAAAAAAAAAAAAAGACGACAATTATATTTTGAATGCAAAGGGAAAGATAACTCCTTCCTCACTTCTCCTTAGCCACAGGTCACAGGCAACAAGAATATTCTCTCTTTTGCCATTGTATTGACAGATTTCATTCTGGTCTGCGAATAGGAGATTTGAGGTTGGGGTAAGGAGGGTCTGTCCCCCAATCCTACCAGTACTGAAGTTGAAATTCGCCTTTTGTTCTTCCAGCTTTTACAAAATCAAAGAAAACAGATGTAGGGAGGTCTCTGTGACCCAACAAGGGTTAAGAGGTAAACATCCACAGGTTCTGAATGGTGAAATATATTCTAGCTTGTTCATGGCCTGGAAAAAAAATGTATTTGATCACAGTAGTGCTCAGCAGCCAGTTGTTGGATTAGAGCTGGACAGCTGGAAGCCTACAGTTTAAAAAGTGTTATCTGTTACACAGTGGTAAACAGAAGGGTTTTTTATAAATGTCTGAGTAGCCAAAAGGTCAACAGGAAATACAAGAACAATGGGAGAGAATAAAAATGTTAACTCAGTTATTTACTCTGCTAAGTCAGACAGGAAATTTTGAACTAGGCATTTGGTTATTCCTTGCTATAGAGCACATCCAAAGTGAATGAAAGAGTGCTCAGCTTTAGCAGCACAATATTTATGAGAAAAATACTTTCTTAGATGCTGAGAAAAAGTAATACTTTTCTATAGTGAGTTGCTCCTGAGGAATCCTCCAGAATTGGTGGCAATGTCCAGTGCATCTGTCTCCGCTTAGGGTTGGGTTCATCACACCGTGCTTTGGGTCTCAAGAACATAGACATCCAATCTAAGTTAGTTATCTATACATCTTCCACAGACAATGGAGAGTGCTAGATAGCTTCCCAGAATAGTTTATTTCACTGGTCTTAGCCACCTATCTCTGTCCAAAAAACTCACAAGATGATTTTGAGAGCCATCAGTATAATCAGGTGTTCAACATCTATTTGAGGGCATGGGGATATTAAATATTCCCTAGGCATACCTGGACTCCCAGCACACTGCCTTTGAGCAGGCTGGCGGGAAACAGCAGAAGGCTTGCTGCAGAGTGAGCATGAAGTCTAAGAAAACAACTATGACAGACCATCAGGGCTGTATATGAGTGTTTGCAGTGGTTTTTCTGTAAGCTTAAATAGCATTTCTTGTACAAAGTAATCTTGTGTCATTCTACACAAACTGATCATGTCGCCCGTGTTGTCCCCAAAAGAGAACTAAAAGCACTAACCACCACTCTCTTCCAATACAATACACATATGAGTGACACCAGACTGGAAGAGGCTGGTGGGAAAGTTAGAGTAACTACAGAGACCTGCCTTACCAACAACAGAGGAGATATAACAGGGATAAGGGATTCCTTCTCCCATTAAGGCAGGAAGGAGAAGAAAGAAAAAAAAAAAGAGAAACTGCTAGTTGCTGAATCTTGGGAGCCTGTTATTTTTACATAAATTCTGTAAAAAGTTTTTTGGAAATGTAAATACAGGCAATCAAAGCAAGTCAACATATGCCCTGATCAATAAATATGCTCCAATCAATCAGTGAGGATTTGAACACAGGTGGAGGGAGCTAAAGAGGTTATGGTTAAAGGCACCAAAGGGCCAAGGTGAAAGACTGTGGCCTCTTCCAGAGACTACCTAGTGGCTTTTGCTAATATCTCACAATATCATAAATGGGTGAAATGGTTCTGTTTGCTAGTTTGCAAACTAAGAAAATTACTAGGCTGTTGTCAATAAGCAGAGGTCTGAATAATAAATCATTTCACTGAGGACTTCCAACTCATTTTCCTGTGTACTGGCTCTCACAGTATTGGATAAAAGCTCTCAATAACGGGTAAGTTTTCTTACCAGGAGGTACGCTATACAAATCTTCCCCAAACATAAAGGGAGACAAAATAAAAAGGAGTTGAACAAAGTCGGAGGTAAAAGAAAGGAGGAGACAGAACAAAAGAAGCATGGGTATTTTTTTTTCTTTGATTTGCTGATTTGTTTGGCTTTTTCAAATGAATGAAAAGAACATAAAATGCACTACAAGAAAACTATACCAGCACATATACATCAATCTCATGGAAATATATAAAAGTGAAGGCACAATGTAGTAACTGCAACCTTTTAAAGACTCTCTCTACATTTGAAAAGCTCATTCAGAGTTATTTCAGTAGGTAAACTGCAGAAGCATCCAGTACACTATACTCAGCTTTATTCACTTACGGAAAAATCCTTTGGAATGTAATAAGAGTGAAGCTCAAATGGTCCAATAGAAATTACTTTATCCAGCATTCGTATCCCTCCTATACAATTCTATAAGTTGATTTTTAAATTCTGTAAGAAGACTATCACTCTATTAAAATCTATCATTTTTTTTCCATAAGGGCTACGTGCAAAAGTGCTTATAGCAAATATTCCCGTGTTCTCCTGCAGCAAAAAAATCTCCAGCAAAACCTGTGACTTTCTATGTATCCATCCGTTAATACTCAATTGATTGATACTAGAGAAGAGAGAACTTTCCTTTTCTTTGGACTTAATGGTCTTTGGAAAGAGACCCCCTGCAATCCATCCAACAGGGCTCAGTGATGTGAGAAAGGAGACCACTAACACATCAGTGCTCTGTAATATTGGAAGGGAGACCCCCTTTTGCACTGAATTAGTGCCTGGAAAATTTGCTCCCCTTATGCTTTTTCCATGTGATTTGCTGGAGCTCACTCTTGCTCCATTGCTGGGAAGGCCAGGACATATCCCCTGGCAGTTTTTAAAACTTTTATAAACTGGAAAGTATTTTGCTGGCTTGAACTTTGCTTGCCTAGAATCCATGAAAGATGCTGCTGTTATTGTTGGGGTGTTAGTTGAGTTAAATCATGTTATTCATTCCTGTTCAATGGGGTGGTTTGATTTATTTTTAAAGCTTTGTTATTTACCTCAGGATGTCAATTAATTCAATTCCCAATTGCTTATTTGTGCTTCCTCCCTTTGATTCATTCCGGTATATGCAGGAACTTAGCAGGGGGGAAAGAGGAAAAAAATGTATTGTTCCAGCTTGGTTTCCAATTTGTTATTTTAGTCTAGGTGAGAAGGCCAATCTGCAGTGATTCAAATACCTGCAAGGTGGGAGGGAGATGGGTGTTCTGGTGCCAAGAAAGCAAGCCCTTTTGCTGAGCAGAGTCTAGTTTGTCTTAACAACAGCTGCGTTTTCAGCATCCTCGAAATCTGAGGAAGTCATGTATGGGGATCCTCGATGTTTCAGGAGAAACAAAACTGTGGGTTTGTGATAAGAATTTGCACATATTAAATGTTAGTCCAGTGGTACATCATGGTATTTTTTCTAAGGTGTTGAGCTGGGCCTCCCTGAACTTTCATTGGCTGAAATATTGACTTGAAATCCTGGAAATGTGCGTATGTGCACGGAGAGGATGGGGCAGGAGGAGGCATTCTTAAGTATCCTTCCAGTTTACATAAAAGTCATGTAAAGATCTGAAAATGGATATAAAGTTGAGATCTTAAACATTTACCATGTTTTTTTACCAAGATTTAACAAATCTTACATTTACCATTCAGTGCACTCAAAAATTTGCCAACAATTCATTCACTTACTTGGCTCCTTGCCTACAAAATTCACTGTGGAAGGATTTAAACAAAGAGTTTGATGGAAATGGGAGACCAAGTCAAGACTATATTCCTGTGCTGCTGAGGAAATGTTTTGAATAAAATGAAAATAATATTTAGTGTGCCTGGAATGGTGTTTTAAGCTATAGTTTTAAGCTGGTGATTTGTGTACTTTGAGCTCTATAATGGAAATAATACCAACCACTGGTTTGGGTAAGACTAAATTCTGGGATGGCTTTTGTCTCAATGGTTCATTACAAGTAAGTCTCCTTAAATCAAACTCAAAAGTTTCCTGAAAGCCGTAAAGTACTAGGAAAACATCAGTTTGGATGTTTCTATTTATCTGCCTACTTATATTGCTATTATTGTATCTGCACTTAGCTACAGATACACAGAATGTGTTATGAAATACCATGGCTAGTTCCTACCATCAGCATTAATAAAGACTTGAAGTTAGGAAAAAAGCAAACAAACATTGTGCTGGTTTTGGCTGGGATAGAGTTAATTTTCTTCATAGTAGCTATTATGGGGCTGTGTTTTGGATTTGTGCTGGAAACAGTGTTGATAACACAGGGATGTTTTTGTTACTGCTGAGCAGKGCTTACACAGAGTCAAGGCMTTTTCTGCTYCTCACMCCACCCCACCAGCGAGSWGGCTGGGGGTGCACAAGAAGCTGGGAGGGGACACAGCCAGGACAGCTGACCCCAACTGACCAAAGGGATATCCCATACCATGTGATGTCATGCTCAGCATATAAAGCTGGGGGAAGAAGAAGGAAGGGGGGGACGTTCGGAGTGATGGCGTTTGTCTTCCCAAGTCACCATTACGCGTGATGGAGCCCTGCTTTCCTGGAGATGGCTGAACACCTGCCTGCCCATGGGAAGTAGTGAATGAATTCCTTGTTTTGCTTTGCTTGTGTGCGCGGCTTTTGCTTTACTTATTAAACTGTCTTTATCTCAACCCACAAGTTTTCTCAGTTCTACTCTTCCGATTCTCTTCCCCATCCCACTGTGAGGGGAGTGAGTGAGCGGCTGTGTGGGGCTTAGTTGCCAGCTGGGGTTAAACCACGACAAACATGTAACACACAGATTTATCTGTGCCAGCAATTAACATGTGAATCAGCTAAGGAAGGGTCACTGGGACCTCAACAGATCATTACACAGAAGAGCAGACAGGTGGATGTAATCCCAGAGCACTCCTGGCCCACGTCAGATTGGAAGTACCAATCTGCTCCTGAACAACTCCAATCTTCTCGTCAACTACCCCGTGGTCTTCTGCTGCCTCTTCAAAGAATCCAGAAAGTTGATCCCAAGGCTCCACATCAATGAAGCGCTCTCCCAGCGTGCTCCATCAGCTGTTGTCTGACACAAGGGCACAATATATGCTCGGTATCAGTGGCAGCAAAGTACCTTTGGAATGACACATGTTCGAAGAACTTGTGGAAAGGTCATTTTAATCTGTGTCACAATAGAGTGCTTGGAAGAGCCACGGCTTGGACAAAAAGAGATTTCAACTGTATTCTTCAAATGTGGCGTTTCTAAGAGGCCTGGACCTGGGTTATATGATTCTGATCTCTGGGCTCATAAAAACATAGAAAAGGTAGGGTGAAACATGGTGAAGTATTTTCTGGCCTGGTCATAGCCCAGATGAGTGCCAATGTAGCTGGAATGGATCTCGACAGTTTTGTTTTCCCTCATCAAAATAAGCATATGTGCTCAGCTCTGTATACAGCACATGGATGGCAAACCCACAGGGCATGGGCAGATGGGCAAGAATACTGGGATGTCTGTGCAGAGAGAAGGGACTCATTGAATTAGCTGAATTTCTGTAGATGTAAACAGATCCTGCTAAGCAACATAAAATAACTAATGAGCCATAGTTCAGTGAGAATCACTGGCAAAATGGCATTACCTCTGGCTTAATTTTTTGTTATGAAATTATAGTAAGTAAATGAATTTGCAAACTTTAATTTCAGTACCTTTGCTCTGGGGAGAAATTAACTCTTCCTCTTCTGTACGGGCTTTGCTCCCTCCTGATACCACAATGCTCCCTCATTTTTTATCCTGTCTAAAACCAACATTACCTACCACAGTGCTCCTGGACAACTTTCTCACCAGGTTGAAAGGAGAGCAGAAAATCGAACGGACGGGGAGAACAGAGTTCAGTACTGCCCCCAAAACATGTTGCAGAGTGTGGTAGTTGTTTATTATTGTTTTTTGCCAGACAGTGGAGAATGGAGGTCTAGTCTTGAACTGTTCCTTTCTTCAGGAATGACCCTCTGAATTGCAGGTACAGCATACTGCATTACAATGGTGCATGCATGCTTATTGACACTAAAATGATCCATGTTTCAAATTAAGCCTATTTATTTTTGCATGGGAAACTGCACGATGTGCAGCACTCCCTGACTTCGGCGCATGGGCTCTGGAAGACCACCCGCACACTCTCTGCTCTATGTCATCCACAGGACAGAATTAAAGCCCTGCTGAGATCTGAAGTTATTGATCCACTTCTCAGACAGATTGTTTTGTGGAGAAAGACTAGATTCTCGGCCAAAAAAAGGGTAAATCATGTCTTCACTAGCGTAATTCTGAGTAACAGAACAAATTCCTCAAGGATAAGTTTCATTTTTCACAGAAACAACTAAAACCAGCAGCATGTACCTACTATTTAACAATTCCTTAAAATAACCCTATCATTAGGAGGTGGCAAATACAGTCTGGTTCTCAGTGTTTATTCCCAGTTCTGACCAAAAATGTCCCTGTGGGCATGCTGCACACAGACCAAAACCCATGAAGTGCCTGTGAAATGGTTACAACTGGAGAAAAAGTGCCAGCTAACACTAAGCAAAGCTTTTAAAATTACAGCACTTCATGAAAATAAGTTTTAAGTGGCTTTAAGAACTCTGATCATTTCTGTTGTCAAGAAAGCTGTAAAAATGAAATATACTTTTCAAATACCCAACATAAGAAAAGAATAAAACAGATGGCACTAGCATCTCACCTGTGCTAGGAAAAAAGAGCAGACACCATGAGCACAGGTCTGGTATCCCACAGTAACCCAATTAAATCCCAGTACAAGGGCTATGAAAAACTTACCATCCTCCTATGAAGGGCACTGCTCAACAGAGGACCCCAAAGTAGATATGATATCAGCATATACTGTACCCATGACATTGCAATACCCAGTTTGGAAATTGAAGAGGAACATGTTTCTCAGCAACTCCAAAACACACACTTGCATATTCAAGGATGCTTTGCACTAAGACAAAACTAACTTAGGCCCAAGGCTCCACAGCAAGTCTGCAGCCTCCCAGGGTCTCAGCATGCTCACCTTCAAATCTATGCACCACCTCCTTTGAAGGGCTTGAAACACCGGCCATCCCAAACATGTATCTTTCCTAACTTCCCCTGAGGTTCTGCATCCCTTTCTTCTGACTTCACCCCTCCACGTAACTACAACCTCAAGGATGAGAATGGACTCCCATTAGGATTGTTTCTTTCAGCATCACCTCCCAAATCCAATTAACATTGCTTGTCCAGGTGGAAAGCCCAGACCTACAATTTCCCCATGAGTCTAAACTAGCTGTCAGGCACAACTTTGGCATCTGATTCTCTGTTTAAAAGAAACTGCATAGCATTGATTCAGGAATTACCCAACACTCAATAAATCCTCTACTGCTTGATTTACCTTTAATAATAAATTGGGTCTAGTCATGACTTATGAGGCAATTGACTGCCAACTGCAAAATACCCATCCCAAGGGCACCTCCTGGGTTTGAAACACTAGCTAGGCCTCTACTTTATTCAGGCAAACTTTTTGGATATCTCTGAGTTTCTAACTGACTCCCACAACTCTGTCACTTTAAGAAATGACCACCTCTATACCTAAATCAGCCTTTCCCGACCCACCAGCCTAGACAAGAATGGTGGATGGGGCAGGGGAGGACCTCTGGAGTTTTTGCTGGTCTTCTGCAGAGTTGCAGAAGATGCCAGGGTCCTTGTAACTTCTCTTGAATGACAAAAAGATTAAAATGGATGCAGGTGGCTCACAACTCCATTGTCTATCTTATCCACTGTGCTGGATACTTCCTCAGATGTGGAGTTCAGTGTTGGTGACAAACGTCACCAGCATCCAGATCCTTGTCTTCTCAAATATAACTGCATGCTGTTAATGAAAACCAACAGCTGGGGAGCCAAGGACGTGGGAGCAGACATAAGGCTTCTTGCTTGAAACCTTGTTCCTAATCCACCACTTTTACTATATTTACAGAAGAATGAAGAACAAGTCAGAGATCATTGTTTAAGGTTTTCCCAGAGTTCACTAACTGCCTCCTAGGAAGGATCTGAGTGAAGCAATGCGGCCAAGCATCTTCCCCAGAGCCACACGGCTAGGTTGGATTTAAAGGCAGTCTGTGAGATGAGTAATTCAGGTCCCATGGTGCTGTTGTGGAGGAGGTCCTTTTCCCCCACTCCTGTCACTTGATTCACCCCCAGTTCTGACAAAGGCACCCCAGTGTGGTGACTTCATGAGATGAAGAACCCACCACTTCCCTTGATAGCTTTCCTCATGCACTGTTAAAAACATATGGCCACAGATTCTTCTTATCTTTTCTTGCATGGATTAAAGAAAAATTTAGTAATTACTTTCCCCGAGACATGAAGGTATTCAAATAGAGCAACCAATCCCCATCTTGGTTTTGATAATCTAAATAGCTGAAGCAGTTTAAATACCTCAATATGAATCATTTCTCCATCTCTTCAATTGTTTCTGGTGTTCTTTTTTATATTCTCTCTCTAATTTTTTCATTTTTCTTGATGACTGGTTGACAGCAGCATTGAATCTTTAATGTCTGACATGTTCAAAGCAAAATCACTCTGCTACTCTTCTAGGTCTCCTCAGCTGTGTCCCAGTTTCATGTTGCAAGTTAATCATCAGCTATAACTCCACTATGAGCCCTTTTCAGCTGCCATGTTCTCATTTTTGTATATGACTGCCAGTTTTGCTCCAGTGGCTAATTTTATCTATTGTAATTTTATTTTTCCTCCTTCATGTTACGGTTACATTGAAGGTTGCCAGTTCTACAATGGCTTATTGGAGAGCGCCCTTTGAAATAATTCATTTGATAATGATTCTCTAGTGACGATTACTTTTTTCATTGTGTTTTGTGAGATTCATCTCACACGCAATCCTTAATCCATTTAAAACGTGCTGCTACTATGCAGTGCTAATTTCCAATATCATGCCATAGTAAGCAAATTGCTTTACAAAGTCTAAATATACTCCATTAGGCAGCTCTTTTGCATTAGTCATTAAGAACTTCATCAAAGATTTACACAACTTTTTTTTAACAATAATGTTTCATGCATTATGCTGTCATAATTTATAGCCCCATTTTTTAACCATCATTTGATATCTGTATCAGTTTGTCTGTTATTTTATTCAAGACTTAATTCAGATCAAGTATTTTTCATCTGAACATGGTGTAGTACTTTTCTTAAATATTGGCAGAACTAGCACACTTAAATTTTCTGAGATGTCCTCAGTTTTCAAAGATTTATTTAAAATTAGTATCAGGAGGCCAAAGATATTCTCAGCTTTAGGATTTCTGAACAGAAGTTATCTGTGTCTGATGGTATAAGAACGTAATAAAAATATATTGACTTCTGTCTATTTTCTCCTCTTACAATTACTGCTTATTGTATTTTTTCTTTTTAATCGGTGCCATGAGTTTACCACTGTACCATGGTTTTAGGCCAGAGACATCCTTTTTTCCTGGTGGCAGAAGTAAGCCTTGTAATCATCTCAAACCTCTTTAGGGACTACAAGCATCTCACTTCTAAAACTTCCCTCCTGCTCAGCAACACTCAGTTCATCCCATGGGGGACCTGTGTATAGGACGCGATGACCTCAGAGAGCATGTTCCATTGTTTTTGAGATGTTAAGGGTATATTTGCCTGTTCAAAGTTAAGGGCTTTAGGATGGAAAAGTTTCATTTTTACTTCTTGCTCTGTTAACATTGAACCTTTTGTACGTAAGTATTAGTGCAAGTCTTCATCATTGCCCAGCTGATATTTATGTATTAAATGAGTCATGCACCCACTGCAGCTTTTGTATTTGCCTGGTTGAACTGTTTTTGTTGAGGACTTTATAGAAAGGAGGATCAGTTCTTTCCAGCTCTAAAATTCTTAGGTAGTCTAATGATGATAGGAGACAATGGCTCTGAGGATCAGGACCACGGTCAACTTATTTTATTTATGTTTTCCTTTATTATTTTTAAATGTAACATAAGATTTTAAATAACATTTGTCTGGCTCTTGAGCCTAATCCGCTATTGTTTTATACAGTATGACTCATCCAAGAGCATCTGTTAAATAGAACTTGATTCATAATTCAGAGTTCTAATTCCATAATTTTTATCAGTATTATTTTGTCTACTTGAAAGATGCGCTCCATACAGGACTCAGCTTGTAAGATCAGCATATGCCTTCAATCACAAAAGGAAAACAATAAAAACCAACCTCCTTGTGAAAGCAAACATGCATTTTCAACTGACTGTCAACATGGGGAGAAACTCAGCAAAGATGCCTCAGAATGGAAAGAAAATCTCCAAAGAGAAGGGAATCATCTCAAATGTGCATTATAGAGAAATCCACTAACCAACACCACCTGTGTCCCTGTAAGGAAACAGTTAGCTGCTCCAAGGGAATGCAACAGCATGTATGCTGAGGGTGCTGAGCTTCAAGGTTGTTTGGAAGCACTTAAAAAAATGTGGGAAGGAAACCAACAAGGGCAAAATAATAATCATGATGAAAAAGTGATGAATAATGGGGAAAAATTATTCACACTGTAAACTGCTATATTTCAGAACATTCTTTGCAAAGCAGAATGGTGAGGGTGGTGATTACCACAGTAAAAGAGACATGTCGTACCAAAGGGGTCCCTTAAGGCCTTTCCTTTGAGTGACTCCATTTGACCCTGGAATGGTCCCACTCAGCCATGAAGAAAACTGATGCCATCTTCTTCTAGTCCCAAAACTAGTTGTCCTCAATGCATATGCCTGTCTTTACAGGTAACATGGGCTTGACCAACGGCTTGCAAAACAGTCAGCCTCTATATTAAGTAACCAGTCAGTACAGGTCTGCTTAGTTTAATTTATTGGTCAAACATAAGCCTGGCATGCTTTCAAAATGTGGCTTCACAACTCCTATTTAGCTCTCTTATAAGTCATATGGCCTACAGGCCCTTCTCCATGCATGGCTGCCTGCTCTATGCTTTGCAAAACAGGGTTTCTCTGCCTTCCTTGACACTTTTGTACCTCTTTGGGTCCCTTTGGATTCATGCTGTCAATTCCCACTCCTGTTCTTGCACCCCTCAAGCAGAATTGGCCTTTTCTCTAAGAAATCAGCACCTGGAGACTGGTGTGGATAACACCTTCACCCCCTCCATTGCTTCTGGTACCACTGCATGCCTGTGGCCCGTTCCTTTCACTGAGGCTCCGAGCCTGCGCCAGGAGCGTGGCCCTGGGAAGGACCTGGCAGACACACAGACCTGAGCAGCTTGACAGGGCAAAGCCACCTTTAGCTTTTGGCTGTAGATGCCATGCTCTGCATGAACAAAGACAGAGTTTCTTTGTTTCAGGAGCTAAGGACTTGGCAGACAAGATAAAACGTCTCAGATAAAGAACTTATGTCAGTCTCCACTTGGCTGTTTCTGAGATTTCTGAATGTTTTGGCAAACTTCAGCCCTCTCCTCAGGACCTGGAAAGCAACTCCTTTACTTTGTAGTACAACCTGCTTTGTTTCCACAGGTTGCCAGTGACTTAATCACGGTGCAGGCTATTATAAATCTCTGACCTGGCCGGCACGTTACTGCAGCCTGCCAATTAGATGTCTGCACTTCATACACGGCTTTCTGTCTTAGCAGTTGAACGTTTTACACTGAAATGGGGACCTCCAGACTTTACCCAGTGAACTGGAAAGTTCTGGGCAAATTGATCTGCTGCCTCACCTGCAGCCTTGATTTTACTGTCAGAGCCAAAACCCAGAGCTGGGTTTCTGTCCATCTGATAGCTCTTAATTCTGACCAGACCCCAGAAGACACACTGCAACAGTCCTGTGGGTCAGCGTTGCTGATTGCAACCGAGAGCGAAGCAGCCCTTTCAGTACTTTTTAGACAATCAAATGTTTACAGTTACTCAGTTTGATTAACAGCTGCAGCCACGCTCAGCCCAGCTCAGCTTAGAAAAATTACACAACGTGTCCTGTTTACAGCTTTAGCTGAATGAAGGCAGGAAAGATAAAAGATTTTCTTTATAAACTACTGATATGTTGCCTAAATCCAGCTCAGGAAGCAAAATATCAACAGCTGTGGAGCATGGGATTTTTAATTCCTGGACAAACTATCATGGTTGTTTTCCCACTGACATGGCCAATTCACAGCCCTGCAGCTGAGAAACCACTGAAGTAAGGCAGCTTGTGAATCGGCTGGAGGGAGAATAATGAATCTGAGATTCTCCCCCAGCCTCTGCTACAGATTTGCTGTGTAAACAAAATAGCTCTGTGCCTCCGTTTACACCTCCGTGAAGGAACTAAACTGTCACAGTGAGGGCGAGGAAAGGACTTTCTTGATTCTCCAGAGCATTTCGAAGGCAGGTAACTGAAAGCATCAGAGCAGGCACATTAATAGGAACATAATTAGAGAATAAGAACATGATTTGCGAATGATAATACCATAATCAGAAACTGTTGAGTATTACAAAAATATTTTTTAAAACTTCGGGATTTTTGTTCTGTAACACCCATGTTTCTTCCTGGTCGGTCAGCAGCAGACTACCACCGAAGTAGGTCTTCATCTAGTACTTATTTATTCCTGCTAAAACGCATATGTGAATCAGACAGGGAGACTTCTAAGTCAGAACAAGTATTCACTATTTGTACTGGAAGATATAAAATTCACAGAAATTTAATTTTTCATCCAATCAAAGGACTGAAATAGCTGCAGGTGACTCAGTTTATCAGTCACATGTGCCATCCACATACTCAAACATATTGTTTATGTACTCACACAAGTAATGCAAAAAAAAGGCCTTTACAATGCCTATACTTAGATAGAGACACTTCAGAAGGAATCATTAACAAAGAAAGGACAAAAGCTTGTGTACAAATTATTGTGTAAATCCTGCTAACCCAACTTTCATTTGATAACATGCAGCAATGCTTCCACGCTGTGCTTCGGGTGTTAAATATGCCTGGGGAGACAGCAATCTGCTGTGGAAAGGAGAAAGGTGAGCCTGGGTTGTGGGCGCAGGCACGCGCAGAGCAGTGCTCAGCAGCCAGGACTCTTCTGTAGCCATCCGGGCAGTTACTCCCACCTCGGCAAAGGAAGTTTGACACACTGCTCCCTCCTGGTAGGAGGTTTCAGTAGCTTTGTGCACTTGCTGACAGCATGGTTGTCAGACCCTGGCTGCCATCGCTCCCACCCAGGAAAGGTATTCCTTCCTTCCCTACCCTCTGCCCCCTGCCTGTCCCCAAGCATCTCAGAGGACCTGCTGGGACCCCTGTACCAATCGTCTCACTCCTGCCTCCGAGCATCTCCGCTCTCGTGGAAAGCAGCAGAGCCCACACTGCCCCTGGTCCAGACCTGTAAAGAGCTGCCCAGGCAGAGAAAGCAGGCAAAGAAAACTGTGAGGGACCCCTGCCACCATCCATCCATAGCTGAGCAAATAAAAAGTTTACTAGTTGCCAAGCAGAGCTAATAGGAATTATAAGGAATAGAGGCACAAGGTGAAAAGAAGTTGGCAAGAAAAGAGCAGGGCCCAAGCAAAGGGGAATAAAGAAACTGCTCGAGAAGTAGCCAAAACAGTAAGAGGATGCTGTCTTGAAAAGTCTGTGGCTGACACCAAAGGCTGTGGCTAACACCAACAGTATTTCTGAGGATTTGTACAAACCAAAGCAAGCTATTCTTGCCCCATCCTTTATTTATTATCTTACAAAGGAATAACAAATCAGAAGAAAAGCATCATGCAAAACAGAATGAAAAAAAGGAAACATTTTCAAAGTTGCTTCAATATGTAAAGATCTTGTGCTTCAATTCAACTTCTTAGATCATGGATGCAACTTGGAGTTCAATGTTACCAATATATTTATCTATATTTTTGCTAATAAAGATCCTAAACACTGTTGTCAGTAATGCATTAAGCTGAAGGAAAGAAAAAATCCCATTAGGGTCCCCATATTTGTGTATGTGTCTCTCTGTTCTCGAAGAGACGTTGCCAGAGAACACAACCGGGGAATCATGAGCCAACAATCTTTTATATTCACATAATGTCCTTTGGGATTGTGTACATTCTAGCACAAAGCCATATGTTATGTGATCATGGAGAATAAACATTTAATAGTTACTATTATATACGGCCATGATTTTGTTCTGATGGATCAACTGAGCATTGTTTGCATAGCAAGCACCATAGAGTTTACATTCCAAGCCAAGTGGCTAAACAAAGCAGTACCATTTCCCATATGTTATGTGAACTTCATTATCACCCTTCATATTTGGAACTGGAGGTGACATTCTTTTTTTGCATGCATTGCTTTTTTGGCATTTCATATTTAAATCTTCAAAAAGAATGTCATTGCAAAAAAATTTAGGAGGGTCTCTTCTCGTCAGCCTTTGAGGACAGAGTCTCGAGAAATAGGATATTCTCCCAAGCAGAGAGAGCAGAGCCCCACTATTCCAGTAAAGAGCAACACAAGAATATCCAGACAGCAACACTGATCCATTGTGCTTTGTCTGTACTTTGGGGCAAATCTTACATGATGTATCGGCTCTGACTGCTGTGCAGCATGATGCCTTTGAGTTCGGACACAGTGTACCCAGCCAGCCTGACCACTAAGTGTTAGACTGATTTTCAGTACTAAAGTTCAAGCAAAGTCTTTGAATCATTTTGCTGTCTGGAGCTCAGACACAGTGGAAGATGAGAAGGAGGGGAATGGCAGATGGTGGGAGAAAGAATGGGAGCTAGGATGTCCCAGTGTTATCCTAATCCATGCATATACTTCGTTCCCTGCAGGTCTTTTGCAGTGGTTTATACCACAGCAGTCCTGAATCTTGCATCAACTGGGTGTACCTATGCTGAATTTCATGTAGGATAGTTATGAACATGACTATTTTTTTTACTGAGACTATCCCAAAGCATGCAAGGTTCCTGGAAGAAACACCTACAAGCCTGGTCCTGCTGTATAGAACAGAAAAAGTGAATGCAGAGGAGCTGACTGGGCTTGGAGGAAAAGCTGGTGCCTGTTAATATTGTTTGATTCCTCAGTAAGACGTGCACACTTCTGGGTCATTCACTTAAATACATTTCTCCTCTGTGAGACACAGAGGTGGGTCTCAGTGGCTTCTGTCTTAAGGTAACCTCGGTGAAGTGAAGTTAGGTGACTGGGCAATTCTGAAGCTTCCTGGCACACAGATGCATTTCTGCAAGTTCCCTCTGCCCATCAAAAATCTATTCAGTCTGGACAAAAGGAATTTAAAGCAGTTAAAACCTTCTAGAAGAGAAATTTCAAACAATTTGAAATAGAACCTGAGAGTAATCAATACCACAGCACACCGAGTTCAACACATATGATACATACAGTACCAGCAAGTACTAGTCTCTAGTTAACACTGGTTGCCTTGAGGCCAGGGAGTTCAACAGACCCAAGAATTTTAACTTTTTTCATTTCTGCATTTGTACCAGCATAAAAATTCACATCACATGAATCATAGAATCATAGAATCATAGAATCATAAAGGTTGGAAAAGACCTCTAAGATCATCAAGTCCAACCATCAACCCAACGCCACCATGCCCACTAAACCATGCCYCTAAGCGCCTCATCTACACGTCTTTTAAATACTTCCAGGGGTGGTGACTCCACCACTTCCCTGGGCAGCCTGTTCCAATGCTTAACCACTCTTTCAGTAAAGAAATTTTTCCTAATGTCCAATCTAAACCTCCCCTGGCGCAACTTGAGGCCATTTCCTCTCGTCCTATCGCTAGTTGCTTGACAGAACAGACCAACACCCACCTCGCTGCAACCTCCTTTCAGGTAGTTGTAGAGGGCGATAAGGTCTCCCCTGAGCCTCCTCCAGACTAAACAGTCCCGGTTCCCTCAGCCGCTCCTCGTAAGACTTGCTCTCCAGACCCTTCACCAGCTTCGTTGCCCTTCTCTGGACACGCTCCAGCACCTCAATGTCCTTCTTGTAGTGAGGGGCCCAAAACTGAACACAGTATTCGAGGTGCGGCCTCACCAGTGCCGAGTACAGGGGGACGATCACTTCCCTACTCCTGCTGGCCACACTATTTCTGATACAGGCCAGGATGCCATTGGCCTTCTTGGCCACCTGGGCACACTGCCGGCTCATATTCAGCCAGCTGTCAACCAGCACCCCCAGGTCCTTTTCCGACAGGCAGCTTTCCAGCCACTCTTCCCCCAGCCTGTAGCGYTGCATGGGGTTGTTGTGGCCAAAGTGCAGGACCCGGCACTTGGCCTTGTTGAACCTCATGCAGTTGGCCTCAGCCCATCGATCCAGCCTGTCCAGGTCCCTCTGCAGAGCCTTCCTACCCTCGAGCAGATCGACACTGCCGGCCAGCTTGGGGTTGTCTGCAAACTTACTGAGGGAGCACTCAATCCCCTCGTCCAGATCGTTGATAAAGATATTGAACAAGACCGGCCCCAAAATGGAGCCCTCGGGGACACCGCTCATGACYGGCCACCAAGTGGACTTCGCTCCACTTGAGTGGAGCTACTTGAGTATCTCTGTGCTATGAATGTCCCTTGCTTGAAAATGATTGAGAAACCCAAACCTCAGACTTACATGTACTTGTCCTATGGATAAGATTGGAAATAGAAAATCTGTGTGGTAGGAACTTAAAATGCTATCAAGAAGAATATTATTTCATATTTCAGATTGCATTTGAAAGTCATGTCAGTAGAGACCTGCTGCTTTTATTTTCCTAACAAAGTAATATTGAATGTTTTACCTCTTAATTTGGATTTTCAAATGTCCTCCAGTGCTAGAAAAAGTCCAAATGAAAGTGGTATAAGGCTGTAGGCTAGAAGGACTTGAAATAGGTTTTTCCTTCCTATTTAAAGACATGGCCAAGGCTATGAATAAATCACTCCTGGATTTGGTTGTTAGTTACTAACAAAATTGTTTTTTTATCCGAGAAGCACACATGCCACAAAAACAATCAAAGCCAAAGAATTAATATTCAAACCTAACTTACTTCTCATTTCTGGGATACAAACAAATTCCTCTCAGCCACCCACTGAGTTACCCAGAAGAAGAAATGGCACTGGAATTTCTTTATTGCACTTGCAGGAAACATGAGCTGCTTTTCTGTGTACTGCATGTGCGTCAGTACTCCCACAACTCTACTCCTTAGGTGGCAGAAGTTGTCAAATCTGACTAATATGAGTAATTTTGAATGTAGCCCTTCAACTTAGCTGACAAAATCCCTAGGTAGCATTTAGGCCAGGGCGACTAAGTCAAGCTGGAGTCTGAAATGCTTTCATCCTTCCAAAAGTCTGTTTAGTCCTCTTAGCTTAGCATCAAAAGCATTTTCCAGCCTCCCTGTAACTAGTTAATCACAGCAATGCAGTGGTATTTCATGCCTACCTAGCTCATCACAGAATCACAGTATGCTTGATGTTGGAAGGGACCTCTGGAGATCATCTAGTCCAACTCCCCTGCTCAAGCAGGGTCCCCTAAAGCAGGTTGCCCAGGATCTTGACTCATAAGCTCTTGACTGGCTCCTGACTCATCCCAAGGCAGAGCTCCATGCATTCCAACTTCCCTCTCATCTGCAAAGCAGGACAAATTTCAGACCCTAATGCCTGAATTTTGTTTTCCAGCCCAGAGGAAGAGCCTTTGTTTTTGCATAGGAGAGATTTCTGAGTTGGATCTGGGAGGATGTCCACAGGGCTATGTCTCCTACCGTATTGCCTGGAAACTACATCTGGATAGAATCGGAGGACTTGGGATATCTAGCAGACATCCCACAGACCTGTCATAGCCTTATCCCGACTAACATTGCAGGCAGAGACCCTGTGCTCGCACAGACCATCAGGGCAATGTGTCAGTGCTATGGTTGATGTTTCCCAACACACTGGATCTCTGGCGCATGAAGTGTGGCAATGGGCTGAGCAAGCTCTGTAAATCCCTTGTGGTCTGCCATCTCCTGGTAGAAACACAGGAGCCCTTTATGTTCAGATCCTGGAATAACATAAGTGACAGGTCTTGATGGCAAGCAATTGACTTTAAAACTGCAGTTGGACTCAAGGAAAGCCTCTCCCGCTTCCTGCTTTGTTCAGCAAAACAAAGTCAATACAATTTGAAGCTGTGGTTCTGCTATTAAATTTAGGCCACTCGAACACAAAGTGATCTACCAGGTCTGGCAGCTGTCCAGCGGGTTGCGCTGAGAAAACATACTTCTCGTAGTCTGAATGTGCCTGGAGATCCCATGTGGTTGCTGTGCATTAGGACGCAATCTGAATCTACTACTTTCACTGGGATTTTGCCAGTTAGTCTAGTCGTAACCTCATCTTCTGATTGAAACCTTCATTAAAATGAAAAATGGTTTAACAGACAATGATTTATGGGACAAAAATGTGAAAAATGCAATCTTTTGTTCTCCTGCAAAATACAACACGGAAGTAAGAATGGGCTGATGAGCGTAGGCTATTCCCAGCCTGGAAATTCAGGATTTCAGGCCATCTAAGAGAACACTAGTGGAAAGGAAGGCAATTAACTTATTAAAATAGCATATGGACCAGCAGGTTTTTTTGCTCTGAAAGGGCAGAGTAGCAGGACTTTTTGCTAGGCTGGATTTGCAGACACGTCCTGTCAGAGCAAATGAGCAATCTAGTTCCTAGCCCCTCGAAATCCTGTACATTTCTGGAGTCTGCTGATATAGGACAGGTAACTAGATCTGGTGGAAGTCTTTCCAAGGAGAAAATTTTCCATGGGAAAAGGCTGATACTGTGGCAACTTCAGAAAGAAACTTGGCACATTTCTGGCAGAGGACTGGCTGCTTCTTTGTCAATTCAGCCCACCTATGCTTCAGATTCCTGGTTTCTCTGTACACGTCCTGGTGGGCTAGCTGTTTGAGGTCTTCACCTCTCTACTTTTGCTCAGGCTCTCCAAGAAGATGCCAGGGATCTGGAGGCCTCTGGTTTTCCAGATGTCAGAGGCTACTGCAAGCTGAGTAAGCAGCCACCAGTTCACCAAGCTTTTTTCCTTTACCGTAGGGGCCAGCCCAGCAGTCAAGCAGTGGACTCCATGGCAAGCTCCCTGCCTGTCCAGCAATTTGGATTCTCAGACTCCCAGGCTCTGCTGTTCCCTGCACTGCTTGGGAACAAGAGTAGCTGTTCACTGGCTCCTAGAGCTCATCTGGGGCTTTGGGGGTCCCCATCCCAGGTATCTGACTTGTCAACTAACCATCTTGCCGTGATCCCTCCTATCTTGAAAAGCAAGACAATGTGGAGGCAGGCAGCCTGTCTGCCTACAAACCAGGCAGGAGCTGCAAGGAGAGCAGAACATTTCATTTTTTGTCTCATGAAGTAGAATTTCCTGGAAATCCCCCCATGTTGGGAAATAAACCCCAAAGTCCGCCCTTCGACATTTTGTCCTCATTCAAAACAAAGCCCTTTTTACAATACAGCAACATTTCCCAGGAAGAGATTCTCATTTTGCCAGCACCAAGGATGGGGCTATTTGTTAATTTCATTTCAGATGGGAGCCAGATACACATTCCCTCTCTCTCTGAAGTGGCGAAAGAAAGGGCGAGGGAAGCCGAGCTAAATGTGACTGCAACTTTGAATTTCTGCAGAGCTCTATTCCTTAAGGAAAGAAATGCCAAGGATGAGTTCTGGAGTCTCAGGCATTTCATTTGAGCCTTTTTTTGCTCAAAATAAAGGCTAGGAGAGTCCTTTTTGTAGTGAATGGCAAAGTGCAAAAGCAGAGGAGGACAAGCATCTAGAGGAAGGGTTAAGAGACCAAGGAAAGCTCAGAATGTCTTTTTCTGACATTACTTTTGAATCCAGACTTTTATGTTAGGAAGTTTTCCAACTGAATATTAGTGAAGGGGTTAGGATTGGAGAGGAAGTGGCTGTAGCAACTAATTTCATTTTACTCATCCTTTTTATAGAAACATCTCTTTTCAGTCACACAGAAGGCCAGTTTTATGGGGAAGACTCTTCAGTGGGTTACCTGGTGTTAAGGACCCATGAGCCTGGAGTCAGTATCTTTAGCAAAAAATCCTTTCTGATTTGGCTATAGCTTTTGCTATCATATATGGCCTTGGTAACACCAATTAGACCAAAACAAATACCTAAAATTAGTCACTTAACCAGGTTTATTTTCTGGTTATCATTTCCTCTGCTCCATTTAGAGAAAATACAGGGAGTATATGTTCCTAGTGAATCTTAGAGAAGGTTGGGACTTGAAGCTCTTGTATCTTTCTCATAATTTGGCAACCTACTGGAAAGGAATTTGGAAAAAGCACTACAAGAGGAAACCTCACCCTTCTTACAGGTTTCCTGCTGGGAGAAAGCTATTTCCCTTCCTAATTACATTTTTTATAGGTGTCTTCTTAAGTAATGTATTAACTACATACAATAAATATGAAATGCAAAGGGATGTTGCTGGGTGTTAGTTCCAGTTGTCATTTATTAACTTTAAAATGTTTTTCCAGTCTGTCTGCCAAAGGACTATGTAGGATGATGATGGTTTGTGTATACTATGATATATATAAAGGGTGTGCAACTTCATTACCCTTAGTGAATGTCCACACTTTGAAGAAAAATGCCTTCAATCTCCAGTCTCCTCCACCCAAACTATATTTGTTTTTACGTCATCCTTATAGTCTTCATTTTAATCACTGTATATTAGATTATTCTGACTGTTCTCAGCATGCAGATCATTTTAGAAGGTGCTTAAAAGTGACATAATAAAGAAGATTATTTGTATTAAGGTACTGACTGGCAATCTGGAAAGTGCAAAAGCATAAAATATTTCTAAAGAAGAATAATAAAAGCACATTGGTATGTCTCTTGAATGAAACCTGAAATGCTATTTTTACAACTATCTTATTACACATCTTTGTTTTCTTAAGCAATTTCAGTTTAGCTTACTATCATGAAATCAAAAAACTGCAGTGGATGAAAAAACCTTTGGATGAGTGAATGAAAAAAAAATCGTACTACTCTGTTAGGACAGAAGAAGGTAATTTGCATTTACTGGATCCCACGACTCCACATCATGCTTCACTTGAATATATTCTCTGTTATGACTTCATGGGTGGGAGCAAAGAGGAAGAATGGGTAAAAGGAAACATACCACCATGTCAGACCACTGATCACAGTGGTTTCAACTAGAGGAGGGAAAAAAGCTCCCTCCAACTGTATTTTTCATAGCCCAGGATCACACATGGTGGAAGGAATTTCATTCATTTTTTCAGCTTCTATTTCCTTTCCTCAAGATGTCTTTTTATCTACAATTGTGGAGAGCGTGTTTTATATTCATTAGGCCAAGCTCGCCCCTGGTGTAACCCTAGCTAAGCGTGTGGAGTTGGGCCAGGAACACTTTCAGCCTCTGGTCTCCTTCTTTGTGGGATCGTTACCACCTGAAACCGGCATCCTCCCCTGAGGCATGGCTTTCGGGTCGGCTAGTCAGCGTGCACAGACGTGAGGCAACGCTTTCTGCCCAGGGATTGGTAGCTGCCTGTGAGTCCTGTCTACAAATTGGTAAAACGAGATACCTCTGGGCATTGTGGGAGAGTAAACTATATACAGACGTTTCTCGCTTCCAAAATGAAAGCTTAAATGGCAAGTTTAGGGGCAGGTGCTGCCCTGGGAAAGCAAAAAGTGCTTAATCCAGGCATTTTGGCAGATCTCTGAGTAATAGCATGGAAGCAGAACCACAGCTACATTACTATGTGCTGTTACTTTTCACAGCTCACGTTGCAAGTCGGCTCTAGGATGAGTTTGCCGTTACAGAGTCCACAAACAAATGGGAAGTACTCAACCAGTATTCCAGTGAACCCTGAATTTGGGCCTGCATTTAAGCTATAGCTGCCTTTTCTTATTTACTGTCTTGCTGGGGCTTAAAATAACGGAATGCGCCACGAAGATTTGGCAGTGCATAAGCTTACTCCCTGTAGGAGCAGAGCGCAGCCCCACTGTCCACATCGCAGTCCCCAAGCAGAAAGACACTGGATGATGCTTGTAGATGATTAGAAGTCTTCTTTCACGTAGAGACTAAAAAAATTTTGGATTAACAGGGCTTTAAGACTAATAAGGCTCAGAACTTCAAAATCCTGTTTTGTTTTAAAATTAAAACAAGGCGCAGCAAAATCAGGTTAACTTTTATCCTTTGCTTTTATTGCTATTAATTGCCACATGAAGGGCTGAAACAATGGGGAAAATGCTTACTTCAAATAGTCTGCATTTTTCCTCTGGCCTTAAGAAAATTGTATAATTCTTTTCTTCTGTTAATTCAACTGCTCAGAGAAATATTATGCAATAATATCCAAGCTCCCTGTACTTGACACAGCTAATGAGAGAAACAGCAGCCGGGAGCCTCCAGTAGGTCTTCTAGAATGGCCAGTCCTGCAGTGGGACACTATAGCCTTTACATAAAAGATGCATAAAAAATCAGAAAACGGTATCTTGAAGAATAGAATAGTAACCTTTTTTCCTGTCTCTTTCCAAAAGATGCGAATTCTGAGTCTGAATCAACACAGCCAAACTGCAGCATTTGGTGCTACTTTAATACAAGGCCTTTGGAGGGAAGAAAATTCAGAGATTTAACGCATCTTAATTCTATCAGCACAAATGAGGAACGGCTCTTTGAAAATGAATGCAGAGATTAGGTGTAAAACAAACATGAACTTTGGCTAACATGCCTGGTCCAAGGGCCAATTGCCTTTCTCATGGTAGGAACCTCCTTGAACCTAACAGGAGAGTCAGGCCAACAAATTGTTTCAAAGCCCATACCTTCAGATAAAACTAAAATGTGTGCATATAAGTATGTGCATGATTGATTGTTTTTTACAGCAGGGGACTAATGCATCTACACAAAGTCCTGATGAGTGAAGGAGCAAGGAATTTGCACTGTGACATAGTAAAGTAATGATGACACTCACATGTTGTTGACCTCAACAACATCAGTAAAAGCTGAAGTACCCTGCCTTCACTGGATTGCTAGAATAAGGCAGTAATTTCAGCTAATTATCTCACTGAATGTCTTCTCCCCCTGCCCCCATCTAGAGTAAGTGAAATAAAAAGAACCTTTCTTGGCAGTGAGTAAATAACCTAGGAGCCAAGTCAGCAGGCAATTGACTTCCTCCACCCTCCAAAATCATTACTTATTCAATTTACAGACAATAATAAATTAGGAGGGGCTGGAGGCACTTGGGAGCACAGGATCAGAATTCAGTGTGATGTTGGCCAATTGGAAAAACAAGCTGAAATTATGCAGAATCCAGCAAACCCAAGGGGTTGACATGAGTCAGTAATGCCACATAGCTGTAGACAAACTCAACGCCACAGTGGAATGTCGAATTATGAGTGCCATATTTAAGATGCACCAAGCCATGCCTTCAGCCTACACAGCACTGACATAGCATGTAGTGGTGTAACCTTCTGGGAGCACTGCACTTCCAGAAAGAGGAACACAGGACTGAGAAAGTACAGAAAACAACAAAAATTAACAGAGGTCTAGAAAACATGACCTATGAAGACAGATTGAAAGACCTGGCTTTGTTTAGACTAGAAAAGAGAAGTCTGAGCGGAGACATGATCACAATTGCCAAGTATGTAGAAGGTTGCTACAAAGAGAAGGTAATGAATTATCCCCTGTGCCTAATGGATTAAGACAGAGAGTAATGGGTTTAAATTGCACCAAGGGGATTTCCCACCTGGGGAGGCTGTGGAATCTCTGTCACCAGAGGTTTTGAGGAACAGTTTAGACAAACATCTGTCAAGAATGATTTAGAAGTAGCTGCTTTGGGCTAGTGGGCTGGTCTTTGGAGGTGACTTCTCAAGGGTTCGTCTTTCTTCTGTGACTGGATGACAGGATCAACCTAATTGCCACATTATTTTACAATACTTTTCTGCTCAGAACAGATTTTTATCCAGTAACAAAGCAAAACAAAACCCAACAAATCACAAACTCTCTCTTGTTTGAACTGAAGGGAAGGCATGAGTTCATTTGTTTACATTAACTAAAACAGTGCAAATGTTTCATTGTGGTTCGTTTAACTTTGGCCACAACATAAGATTAATCTGGAAGCTCTTAATCTGGGAATGGAATGTATATCAGTTTATGTTAAATCAAATTCATCATAGCTATAATTCTGCTCATTCATGCCACATCATTTTCTTTGTGTTTGGTCCAATACGTTCCTTTTAGCAACATTTGGCTTTCATGAAAATATATACAAGAAAGGCCTTCAGCTAAACACTACCTTTTGGATTAAGATATTTTTTCAGGTAAAGATACCATACTCACATCAAACATATAAAGATTTAATATAAAACAGTTAATATAGAACTTGCTTGCCATCAGTAACTTCTGTAGGCCTCCTCAGGTGTATCCAGCTTTCAGAGCTTACACTGTTCTGTCACCAAAAAATTGTTATTAATAGAAGTATACTGTTCTCCCTTGAAAGTTATTAAAATGCCTGAGATAGAGTCCACTCCCAGCAGCACCATGTTCACAAAAGTAAGCAGAATTACTCTTGCTTTACTGAAGTGCAGAATTCTGAAGAGCAGAATTTGCTTTAAGTGATCGTGGGTATACTGGTGGGTAGAAGTCCAATTTAGACAATAAGATAAAAAGTAATATCTCCCAGAGCAACATCTTACTGTCCTTAAATAAGATTACTCTTTTAAACCTGCAAGGATTTCAAGGAAGGTACTATGTTAGTCTTCCATTTCTGTTGGTATGTATTTTATAACTGCCACTCATGCATTGAAGCAAGGCATCCTAAATCATATTAATAGCAATTTCATACCACATCACTTCATTTTTATTTATCAGGCACACCCCAACATTTTTTTGAAATTGTTTTATGCAATTTCTATTGATATTTTTTCTTCCTGCAATAAAATACCATAAGACAAACAGATCTGCTCATTGTTTAAAAGGGAAAATACAATTCACAATGCAGTTTTGAAAAGATAATTGGGTATGATTAAATGAAGAAATAATGGAAAGAAGAAAAGAATAAGTGTCACTGACTACCTCTAGATATTCCAAGAGTATTTAACTGTGCATTTAAATGCAATCATCATGTATAATGGAAAGCGATATAGTCTTGAAGAATACATCCAAAGAGCACTTCTTTCATGGTGAATTAAAGAAATGGAAAAGGCCAAGGGAAAGCAGAGTTCATTCGTGGGCTCGCTCTTCCCCTCCTCCTGACAGTGCAACCCAAACTTGTCCAGCTCTCCTTTCATTCTACACAGAAAAATGGGTAGTACCTGATATTTTGCAAGCCACTTAATCCCAAACAGTTTTTAACAGGATCTACTTCAGAACAGTGCTGGCTGCCCCCCAGTGCTTTCTGACCTTTAGAGCACCAGACCAAACTGCTGTGTAAATCCATTTTAAGAATTCTGCAACATTTGGTAGAAGATGTTCAGCTGGGAAAGTCCCCCACATAACAGCACACAGAAGGTCACAAAAACATCACTTCTTTCCCCAACATACAAGACATTCAAGGAGAGATGCTACATAATGACACGGCAAATATTTAATGAAACTAGACTATTCTTCTGCCAACTGTTTTCCTTACACATTGCCACATATTCCTTCAAAGCCAGACTTCTAATTTTCTTGATATTTGGGAGGTATACTATAGTCACTTTTTTCCAAAAGCAGTCTGAAAACATACTCAAAATTCCTCACAATGACCTATTAAATATTTACACTTACAACTGTCTGTGTCAATTTTTTACAGCTGAGATACGCTATCTGCCTTAGCTAACCAGGAACTTTTCCTATCTGCTTTTAGGACTGTCTCATTTCAAATAGTCTTGTCTTTATGCCAGAAACTGAAAATATAAACTGTCAGGTTTGCCTGTTTAAAACAAAGGTATAGTGCTTCTGTGGATACAGCATTATGTTGAAGAGAAATCTTYTATGACTATAATTCTTTAGTAATTAGGTATAGTCTCCTGTGTCCTTCTATCAAACAGATCTCAGAAGGAAAACCTAGTGATTATGAAAATTTTAAATATAATATTATAAGATGGTAGCACCATCCACACTCTTTTTTCTTCTTATTTGCCATTAGAAAACCTGCTTTCAAGCACTTAACTTTGCCAAACTTGAAGTGTGTCAGCTAAAGTTTTCCATTCTCAAAACCACAAGCATTCAAGCATTTCTGAGCAGCCCAGGGGGAAAAAAAATCTTTTTTTTTTTTTTGAACATATGAAAAAATTGTAGCGAATTTCCATTTGAAAAGTTCTAATGCCTGTGTGGTAGGGCAGATTCTCTCTCACCCCCTGAGGGAAAAAGGGGTTAACAAATTGTTGGGCTACCAAAGAGCTGCACATCTGCAAGTCCTGAACAGATGAAAGTCTCTATTCAGCATGGATTGATGATGCTGTGGTCATGGCCAAAATGCCCCAAAGGGCTTTTCTGTCCAGCAAACGTCCTTGATGAAAGTAACCAGAAAGCACAGACAGCTGAGTCTCACTTTAAGGAAAGAGAGATAATACATTAAATTTGGAAGAAGAGCTCCTCCTGCAGAGATCAAACAAGCCCAAGATTAAGAGGGTTTTTTTGGGATACACACTGGCTAACTGGGGACTGACAACAGTTAGTCCTAGAAGGTAGGAGATCTAGAAAATGGAAGCCTTTCCCTTTTACTTCAGTCCCATGGGGATTGCAACAACCTCCATGATTGCAGCAAGGATTCAGTGTTTTCCCGTGTGTGTCCTCTGCCTTGAGCCTTGAGAATGTTTCTCTTCTGTTCAAAAAATGTGGTGCTTTAAAAAAAAAAAATAGTAATAATTACAGTTCACACCTCCTCAGCAGATATTTCAAACTCTCCGAAGAGTCGGTCACTACTAAGCAAGCTGCAATCCAGGGCTCAGGAACACTTTCCTTGCAAATACAGTTACGGGCCATGCTGTTTTTCTGTATTTCAATAGTGACTCTTGGTATGGAGTCCAGAGCATGCAGATAATAAGGTTAGCTAAACAAAGTTTGGAGAAGACCATCCTCAGGATCCCTGTGGTTGAGATAAAAATTCCAATCTTGCCGATAATTCATGAGTGAAGTGTACCAGTGTGCAGCCACAACACAGAAGGTGATCTCTTGGTTAATCTGATTTTGAACTGAAAAAGTATTCAGGTGGGTTATTCCACATTTGCTTTGATCATACCAGGCCCGATTCTAATATTCAGAATCCTGCTGAGTATGATCTAGCTGCACTACACTCCTATAGTTATTGATGAGACCATTGTGTTGTGGAGAATATCTGAATATGATACATAGTGACAGTATATGATTTTGCTTAGCAAAAAACAGCTAAAGCCTTTTCAAAAGAACGCTTGTTATGGAAATTAAACAACTTGATCTACTTAGACTAAATATTATATGTATAAATTGGGGATGCCTATTAAATACAACATTCTTTACAGTACTGAAAGTGATCTGGCCATACTGATTGATGTTAAAGTGGTGGTGGGAATTCCATTTTTTCCACTTATTTTTTTTAAAGTAATCTGATTAATAAAGTTTAGTGCTTCTGTTCTGGCAAATTTAACTGAAATGGCAGCACAATTTTGCAAGGAAAAGAAAAAAATATGTCTCCTTCCACCAGTCATATACATGCTCTCTACTCTTACCTAGAGTCAATGAACACGTAGAATGCTTAGTTTTAAAAAAACAGTTGTCTAACAAATCTTTTCTAAGATCAAGACAAGTAAATGAGGAAGAATACAAGAAATGAACATTTTTTCCCCATAACTTTATTTTCGTATTACTTAAATTTTTTTGAAAACATTTAAACAGTTATTAAAAGACAGAAATAGTTTCTTTACATTTAAAGCTGTTTAATAATATCAGACTGTAGCAACAAGGTAATATTTTAAAGAGAAGATCTTTCTCACATATTCCCTAAGAAAATTACAGAATGTAGTATAAAGGGTAAACCAGTAAAATTCTGCCTTCAAACAACATCCATGMTGATTCCAGTAATCCCAAAGGAGTATAACAGAAGGACTCTCACGGCATTTCTGAAAGACATACAATTTGTCTCTCTTTCAGATTAATTTAAATATTTGGTCACAGCTAGCTTTAAAAACGGAACAGTTGTTATTTTAACTGCTTTTTCAATCTAGAGTAAAGTGGTCCCAGTCTAGCAAAGCACTACAGAATACACCTAACTATAAGCACCCAAGAAGTTCTCTGAAAGCCACTTCTGTGGTGATTTGCTAGAATGAAGTCAGAATGAGTAGTCTCTTTCTTTTCTTGATCTTTTGCCCTTATTTTTGCAATAAAGGTAACAGATTGTATAATAGAAGAACTTTGAGAACAGCTTGAGGAACTTGCAGAAAACAAAGTCAGAAAAAAACTGTAGTTTAAAAGGGAATGTTATGCTGCTTGCCTATGGCCAGTTACCAGTCTCCTTTCTCTCAGGAAGTCGTCATTCTCAGAGCACCAGGGCCAAAGCTCCACAGGCTGGCAAATATCAGGGTAGAAACAATTGGAGTTTGCCATCCAAGGTGGCTGTGGTGAGCTGCAGTTCAAAAGAAAAGAACATATGGCTTTAATAAAGATCTTTCCAGTGAGTGAAGTTTGCTTTAGGGCAATGAACTGAATGAAGATCATTAAGAAGATATTTAAATTACTTCTATGTTAAGAGGTCCAGGATTCATTTCAAAAAAGGAACAAGTTAACCTATAGACTCTTCTCAACCAAGCTAATCTGAAAATTCCATTTTACTTCAATTTTTCTTTTCCAACTATTTTCAAATTTGTGTCAACATCCGCTGACACATCAACAGTCTGTAAAACCGAAGCATATGTTTAAACCACATAGAAAGACAAACAGACTTCACTGTGTATGACTCAAGAAGGGAGCATGGAAGAAATAAGAAAAAGCTGGAATAAATGAAGATGGAAAATACTATGGATTAAATCAGGCATACCAACAAATGCAGTTTTCTGATTTTTTTTGGTGTTAAATGTAGTATAAGAATTTCCTTTGTAAGAAAGTATGTTGAAAAAGGCCACAAACCTTTATGAAGAGGCAAGCCTTGAAGACATGCATAAAGAGCTTTCAACTGCATTAGTTTTCTTTTACCAGTCTCACAAAATCTTAATTATAAAATAAGAGCAAATACTATTTTCTGCAATTACTTCTACATACAGGCACTTGAAAACCTGCTGTAGCTCAGAAAGTGATGATCTACAAAAGGCACCTTTTATTCAAGACGTTTACTCCTTGCATATTAGGATTTACAGTTATTCATACCAGTGACAAAAATCTGAAGAGCTGGAACCAAAAACATATCTCATGCTCTAACCAGCTCATCTGGTTAACTTTTCCCATCCTCATTTTTCTTGATCTGCTCTTTGCTTGATGTGTTTACTCGTTTGTTTTCTTCCTTTGGATAAAGTGGCTCTGTGGTCAATAAATTAACTTCTTGGCTTTGTATTCCCTCCTTCAACATCTCCAATGACAAATTCTTTTAATATCTCACAACTGTTATCTCCCAAGACAGTGACTTTTGTTCTCTTATTTTCTTCTTTCTCACTCTCACTTACGTAATCTTAAAGTACAGACTACCCAGAACTGTCCAATATAATTCCTCCAACTGTATTTTTTATAGCTATCCAAGACTATTACATCTTTCCAAAGATTTTTATTAGCTCCTTATCTACCTCTGTAACTTATTATTGGAAAGATGATATATATATAAAATATCTAAATAATGTATCCTTTCTAAGTTTCTGTACCCATTTATCTTGTGGGAAAAAAGAAAATGCTTTTATTATTATTTCATCTTATCACAAAAGAACTGACTTAACCTGAGAAATCAGAGATAGATTCTATTCTAACTGAAGATTCGTTATTACCGGAGATGATATAGAAACCTTGTTTAGTTTTCAATTGAAAATAAAATAATTGTAAACAAACTGAATTTTTACAAGACCCAAGGAGGTCATCTGGTCCATCTTCCTGCTCTAAGTGCAACCACTGAAAACATTAGAAGAGCTTTGTCTGGCTAAATCTTGAAAAACTACAAGGAAATTTCACAACTTGTTCCAGCGTTGCACTGCCCTTCTAGTGCCTTTTTTTTTACTAATGTCCAACCTAAACCTCAAAAACTGCAATGTGTTGTCAATCCGTCTTTTCATATCCTCTGACAGTACTGAAACACTGCTTGGCTTCCACCTGATAAATGTAAATGTACTCCTTACACTACTATTACATTCTTCTTCTAGAGTCCTTCTGGTTTTATTATCCATTCTACTCCATCAAACCACCTTCCACACCTTTGACAACACCAAAGCACAGAATCATTGAAATGTTGGCTGAACTAAAAATGCCCACCTTCTGGCTTTCAGATCTCTCCTTGTTGGTCATGTGCTTCAAACCACTGATTGTCTCACAAGTCCTCCTCCTTCCTTTTCCCTTTCTCCTGCTTTTTCAACCTGCATTCCTTGGCAGTAGATAAAAGAGGCTGCCCTTTGATTGCATCATTCTCCTGAGAAGTGTTACGCTCAGTATCTTGCCATGGACAAAAGGAATATACCCTATATACAGAGTCAGCAATTTTTTTCTAGTCCAACCACTGTTTTAAAAGCCTAATCAAAATAAAACAATTATTAGACAGTTAAAATGACACTCATAATCCAAAAAATGCCTAATTATTACAGAAAAGTTTTATCAAAAATAGAGTTTTTGATGGGCTCAGTGAGTCACTAGCATCCCGAGTTCTTCCCTGAGAGGAGTACAATGTTGATGGCAGGGATTTTTTTCCTCCTCAGACTGGGGTTCCTTTGGGTTATTTTTAGACATTACATGGGTTAATGTAGACTAGCTCTACTCTGGTCCCATGGATTGAAAGTCTGTTAGCACACTGAGTGCATCCCTGGAGTTCATCTTTTGGTTTGACTTGATCAGAGACAAATCCAATTCACATCCTCAGTGAGCATACAGCAATGAGAAGCAAAGTTGGATAAGTAGGGACAACCGGGACATTCACTTCAAAAGCGCATTTCTGATCCAAACTAAATTGCTAGTACACACTCACAGGAAGTCCAGTTTAGCCTTCAGGTTTTTAGAATAAATTTCTATGCGTGATTGCTAAAAAAGGATTTTCACTTGTAAAAATGGCATAATTGTTTCAGAAGTGACTGAAGATAAATGCAGAGCATGCATAACAACAGTTTTAAAATGTGTTACATTTCAGACAATATAGAATTTTAGTTAACAGTACAATAGTAATACAATAACAGTACAAAGTTAATTGCAATCTGTATCAACATAGGTCAAAAGAGATACTAAAAATCTGACCTGTAGGACCCTTGAAATTCCTGAATTATTACACTTAAGAGCTATCAAAATTGATGAATAAAGAATTTGCTCAGCTATATTTAGAATCCATAGAAATTTGAATAAGATTTTAAAGAAAAAAATAATGTTTAACTTATGCCAATATTACATTTCCAAAAAGTGCAGGCATGTAACTTCATTCAAACCCGTCAGCTCCCCAACATGCTACTCAAAATTGTGTTTTAAATTACAGTTGAAATCTCGATAGTAGTTAAGTCAATATACTACTTAAAATTAAAAAAAAAAAAAAAATCTGTCTTCCTATTATATATTCAAATTTTGGCATGAGATCTGTGAATAATTTGAAACCTATGTAAAGGTTTCCTATGGGACAAACAGTAGAACATTATGGAATATTAGAGGGCATATGAGAGCATGGACTATTTTTCATATCAATGGATATATGAATAGTGAAGAAAAGACCTTCAAGTAGGCCAGAGAAGAAGGTGTGGGTTTTGTGCATTTTAGAGCTTCTTACAGAAGCTTCAAGGTTTAGAAAGCACCTATGACAGCTGGTGCAAGAACATCGGGAGAACAAGTTCTTGAACACAGTCCTCCTCTACTTGATGGGCTGTAGAAGATACAAAAGTTTGCTGCAATAAAGTTAAAACAGTGACATGCAGTGTTGGAAGACTGTCAGTTAACTAACAGAATGAATTTCAAGACATTGCCTTCTGAATTTCCTTTTATAATAAGACAGTATATAAACTTTTTTAGAATTATTTTTTGAGGGTGGGAAATATGTTTCTGTAGTGATGCCACATAAAAAAATGTGCTGTAAATTGGAGACCTGGAGTTTTTTAAGCCACAAACATAGTTGGCTTTGTATAGAAATGCATATAACAAATATTTTGTTTTGATATTTCACACAACACACTTATGTGTATACAGTGTAAGCTTCAAGACATACTGTACTTCAGGAATAATAAGAATCAAAGCAATTCCAGCTAGTTTCACATTACAGGCACATAATATGACTTTGCTTTCTTTTAATTAGTATAAATACATAAATATGCATAATATGCAAATAGAGATAAAAATCTTGAAAAGGTCCACTAGCTGCACAGCAATAAGTATCACCTTGCCAAAAATCCAGTATCTCAGCAGACCAGATGGGAATATAGTTTTTAGGGTTTTACTATTTTTAGTTTTCATTATTCAGACTATTCTTTGAAAATAAGAGAGCACATGTAGAACTGAAACTGCCAGAAGCAGACGATGTGGACAAATATGTCTCTGTAAAGTCATCCCTTGAGCTTCAAAAACATAAAGAATTCTTCAGGTCAAGCTGTTATATACAATTTATAGGAATAGTTGCCACAAATTGTGTTTTCGAAGTAACAATCACTGTTCAGGGAAGCATCTGTTTATGGTTTGGCTAGGCAGTTAATCTTATTGTTCCCTTCATTTTCTTATGCGGCATATATTGGTATGATAGAAAAAAAAAATCAAAGCAGAAATGAAAGTATAACATACTGAGTTGTTATTTAGTAATACTTGCATATGAGACTGAAGAAATATTTACATATAAATAACCTAAATGTTGTTGAAGCACCAATTGCAACTCCAACTTTTGCACAGGAGTCTGCGACTGCTGACTGACCACTATGGAAGTTTACAGCCTTTCTGCATTCCACCATGTACTTGAGACGGAAAATAAACATACCAAGTTAGATGAATACACACATTTTCTAATTTAGCTTACACTTTTTACGTCTGCTTTTGAATGTCCTGGTGTCATTTTTACATTATAGACTTTAGTTCAAGAACATCTTTTTAACATTGTCTGGACTCCTATTCCACTTGTTAGAGAGGCTTGCCATTGCCTGTGCTTCAATACACCAAAACCTAACTTGACGAGAAATACATGCTTTTTAAAGGAAATGCTAATTCATTACATCGCTATCAAACAGCATATGCAGTAAGTTCAGGGTTTAAAGTAATCTTCTGTAGCCTTCTGGTCTATTAAATTAGCATGTTTTGAAACTTGTCGTACGGAACTGCTTCCCAACCACCACAGTTATTGTGCTATGCAGTAATAAACAGTAAACAATGGTCAAATTAAAAAAAAAAAAAAAGTACCTATTATTTTTTTCCTGCAAGTGATTTTGTATAAATAACTCACATACCAAAATCAATAGCTATGAAAACTACTCAAAACCAGAACCATTGATTTTTCATAGAACCAAGAAGTGCTGTGCCAGAGCCCATCACATACTGAATTGTTCTGATTACAAGCTAACCATTTCTGTCCTTCTAAAAGAAAGCTTAAAAAAACCACTCACCAAATTGATCTGCAATTGCAATTTTTCAGTTGACCCTCACAGAAACACTGAGTCTGCAGCTGGATGGTGGGATCCCATCCTGCAGCACAGTGTCCCACTCACCCCACAGACTGACACAGCTGGTCCTACTGTACCATGGTTGGCAGCACCGGGCACAGAAGTTGCACCAGCAAGTGGTACTGCTGGCACTGGCAGCAGCCCCTGCAGGAGGAGGTGGCAGGGACTTCCTCATGTAGGGACTGGGGATGGATGAGTATCATCAGTCAGAGCAGCAGAGACAGGTCTAAAGAACTAATGGTAAAAATGAAAGCTGTTTTTCATGAATTTCAAACTTAAAAAATACCTGGTTCATTTACATGTATAATCAACTTGGAGTCACATTGATATAGTAAGTTTTGGAGTTTAGTTTGAGACTCTCTAAGCAAGTTTAGTTCATTTTTTTCACATAATCTCAGAAAGCAGAGATTAAACTAAAGACTTCAACCTTCTCTACATTATTCAGAGTGTCACAGACTTCTCTTATCCACACTTTTTGCACTCGGGATAACCAAACAGGAGATAACCTCTCAATGTGGCTTCAACTGTAACCTACACAGAAGTCAGAACAACCAAATATCATCTTAGCAAGTATTTATTTTGAAAATGAACTTGAAATTAGTCACACAGATGAAATATAGATAGAACTCGTATCTCTCTATTGCCATGCAGCAGTATCTTTAGTTTCATGGATTTCAGCTAATTATGAGAATTGGGGGGGGGTGGTGGTGGAAGGCACTGCTCAATGGATTTGAAGTGTGGTACACAAGAACAAACACCATCTTTTATTCCACATGTTACAGTAGACAAACATTACTCACTGATACAATAAATCTCAATTTCAGGCCATTGGCAACGAGCCACATTCCAAATCAGTGCTGTAAATCCTAACAGGAGTTTGACCACTGTTTTTATTTTTAAAACTGTAAACTTTAAATGCCAATGGAAATCTTTACATGCCAAGACTCTTTAAAAACTTACAAATTTGAATTAACTCAGAACTAAACTTATATCAGAAAAAAAATTTTAACTGTAATGGGTTTTAACATCAATTAAGTATATATTTGCATTTATTTTTATATGCCATACCTATAAATCCTTATAAAATGTTATAAAACTCCAGATTCTCAACCAATACTGGTCATACCTAGACTGATACACATTTTAGGAAACAACTCAGATCTCTCTTCAATGGATATAGTCAATGTCTATTACAACAGATTTTTGTTTTTATCACTTTTGAATGGATAGATATAATCTCTGAATTTACTAGTGGCACACTCACAGCTGCAACATAAAACTGTCAGAACGCAAGTGGTGTGGCTGAAATGAAATTGATAGGAATACCACTAAACACTAGTGTTTWTCAGTGAAAACAAAACCACCAGTGCTGTAGCACTTACTGTTGCTCTTGAATTTTGCATTGGTTTGACAGCTAGCAACAATCAAGAGCAACAGAAAAAGGAGACATTATGGAACTGACTTTTATTATGTTTTTCCTGTTCAGAAAGTGGTGTCTAAAGCAATGTAGAATTCACCACCTTTACCCCTGAAGACCTACAGTACATGAAGGCTTTACCTTGGCAAAACCTCTGGTTTTGTGGTTTAACCCAAGAACAGAAGACATGTAAGTAGCACTTTGAAAAGATTTGTTTTCTTGAAAGATGATTGCTTAATTTGACAGCTACGCTTTAAGCATTCAATCAGTTAGATCAAAGCCACATGTGTTTTCACAGACAGAAGACAGAATAGAAGTTTTTATTGTTAAGATAGCTCTCCTATTGCAGAAATCAGAACTGAGGAGAAAATATAAAAAACAGGTTAGCAGCTTTTAACCATAATTCCTTGAGGTGTAGCATACAGACACATAATCATATAGGGGTTAAGCATATCTAGTGTCATTCAAGAGCTGAGGACTTTTCTGTCTTCATAGTACCCATAGATGATATGCTCACATTTTTCCTCCCATTATGCTCAGTGCATGGATAGGGTAGATCGAGTACATTGCTCTGTTTCTGTTTCCCTCAAACACAGAATCCACATCTCTGATTTCCAGAGAGAAATCACCGAAGAACAGAAAGTGAATCCAAGCATGTCTAAAAAAAATTCCATGTGGCTTAGATCAGAAGGGTTGACACTTTAGGTGGAATTCATCTCACCTAACTTTTAGTGTCTCTAGTATCTATATTTGATATGTCTTGCATATCAGAGATGGCTTGCATATCTAGAGGGACCCAAGTTCAGAGGCCACCATGAATAAGACATTAAAACAGTTGTTAAAGGAGTCACTGATGATGTATATATAGAGATGTTCTAGGTAGAGCTTGGGCCTTAAAAAGGAGAAAGTCTTTTCTAGAATTGGTAGGAAGGATAATTGTAAAGAAAGCCAAATTATTCAACAGATTGAATTTATAACTGGCAAACAATGCCTCAGAGTTGGCAAACTGGAGCTGTAGAGAGGCCAAAGAATAAAGACATTTTTCCAGACCACCTCTATGTGTGGAACCCCATCAGAAAACTTATGAATAATGTAACAGATCCACCATATACAGTATTTTCACTAGTCACACAAGAAAATCAACCAGATACATTTAAAGAAAAAGATAACTGAATGCAGCCTAGACAGGTCATCTAACTCAGCTTTCTACTGAATCTTCATAGCAAAGCCTTATTTTTAAAACCTCGTATTTTTATTTGTAACTTTCTCTCCAAATAAAATATTTAAGAAACACAGATCTGAAAGCAACAGATCTTAATTTTATGGCCTCACCGGAGCTTCTTGTCATTTAAAGTTCTAAAATTGTTATAACTATTAGATATTTTGGCAAAGCCAAACCATGTGAACATATTTATTTGAAATTTCTGTCCAGACTTCTCAGTGTGTTTATTCAAGTGATTTTATTTGGAGCAGAAGAATAGACATACTGGAGCAAAGATCCACCTAGCTAGACTCCACCTTGGAGTCTTCTCCAAGAGTGCTATAAACAAATACCTAGGAAAGAGTGAGATACTCTTGCAGCTTGAATGTAGGTGCACCTATATTCAATGTTAGGGAACCTAACACTAGGACCTAACCTAGTGTTAGGATAACGGTTGGAGTCTATGATCTTAAGGGTCTTTTCCAACCTAAATGATTCTATGATTCTATGATTCCATGACTTGCTGAGCCAGATACAATTTCTACATATTTGGTAACATAGTCAAGAGTTGACTCTGGTGGTCTCCCTCACCATGAAACAGTCATTCTTAGCATCTAGAATCTGATCTCTGCATACATCCTGATATGGCAGGGTAATGGACCTTCCCGTCCTCACTGATCTATCATAACACAGACAGTGTTGCCATCCTGGTCTTGTTATTAGGATATAAGTCCAATACTCTATTCTTCCTATACAGGCCTGGAATTTCAGCCTGTACAGGACTCCTTATTACTTGTTGAGGTTTACTAATTTGTCTCTCTCCTACGCTGTCTTTAACATAAAGCATACCTCCACTGCCAGCAAGGTTTAGTCTATGTTCCCCGTCCATTTTGTAACCTTGTACTGGAGTGTCTCACTGATTACCCTTCTTCCACCAAATTTGTGATCAGCCTAACAGATCATGCAGGGCTGCCTTCACCCAGCGCTGACCATTCCATTTTTGCATCTTATTTCTTAGTATTTGTGCAAATGTATCACTAGTTCCGTTTTTGGCAGCCTAACTTCTATTTTCTACCTGACTATTTCTACCCTCTGACATATCTATGAGAATACAAAATTTCTGCATCTTGATCTTTCACAGAAGTGTCATCCCAAACCCAACCTTAAGTTTTAAAACCTTAGTTCCCTTATGACTCAGATTAAGTTCATCTTTTCTGGACAGATGTTCCTGCAACCTCCTGGGCAGTTTCCCTAAGGTATCATATTTTTACATGTATTACCCATTTCAGCACCTGCATCTCTTTGCTGTCAGCTTTTAGTAAGTATTATTTATGTGCTCAAAAAAAGCAAAATTCTCATCTATATTTAACATGACATTTTTATAGGCAAGTAAAACCAGTAATTCCCAATAAGTCTTTTGATATGTGAAATTTACTTGACCAAAATATAATATGTGAAGCAATCTTAAATCTATCTTCTTGCTTCTATACTAACATTCAGAAATCTTTTGCATTTAAATCTGATATTGATGAAGGAAACCTGAAGGAATAAGCTACCCCAAATAACTACAAACTCCTTTAACGGATCTAATTTCTTTGACTTTGCCTTCTCAAACATAGCTAAGAATCTGTGTAAGTATATAAAAATACTCAATCAGCAAGATAAAAAAAAAAAAAAAATTAAATACCCTCATCTAAAAGAACATAATCCACTTCATATTCTTCTGCCTCTACAGGTAATGAAGAAACAAATACATGACAGAATGTAGTTATAATGCTTATACCACTACTGGAAGATAGGTCAACACCACAGCAATACGAATGCTCTGAGGATAGATGTGATGCAGAATAGGATTTTATGGAAAGCTCTGCACATTTTCCAGCTTTAAGATATAAGCCAATGCTTGTTAAGTCCGGCAAGAGAGTCTCCTCTAACTTCAAGGGGCCTAATCAGATCTTAATGTAAAAAAGCCAATAAGTAGAACAACACACTAATTTAGAGTTACTCTTTACAACTCACAGCAATCAAAAAATCTAGTTTCACTGCTTGCTACTATACTATTAATGACAACTTACATAGGCCCCCAAATGCTGTTTTTCTTTTAATAGGCCATATTAAATATTTCCATTCCAGAAAGCATGCCATTTTGCCAGTAGACCCTCATGTGTGCAGAGCACTAGGACAAAGTAGTGGCAAATGTTCCTTACGCAACTAAATACATATCAGCACATCAAATCCCAGCTGCTAGAATACAAATGAAAGGAGACAACTTAAAAAATAACTGAAAATAAAAATAGGTCAGACTTAATAAAAGGATGGAGTGAGCAGTGGCAACAATGGAGAATGGTTCAATAAACATAACATTCATGTTTTAAGCACTCTCATATATGAAGTGTTGTTTGACAGGAGTGCTACTGGGAGAGAGTCTCATACAAAATTTGTATCAATCATGAACTTAAATAAATTATTTTTTCCTTTCTTTAGTGTGAGCTTTGCTTACTACAGATGTTCTCTTTCTCCAAACTTTTTATTTTTTAATGAAATCATTATATTGGCTTGGGTTTTATGACATCATACCTGCTTTTATGTCAAAAACTATTATTATTTTTGTTATTGATTTCACAGGAAGCAGAAAGCTGAAGTGTAAAAGAACCGTTACTTTAAAACCCCCAAACATCTTAGCAATAAAAAGTTAGGAAAGGACTCATTGAGTACAATTGTTTTTTCATACAATCTTTTATTTATTAAATTTGGTTCCAGCATAAAGTTCTGTCTCCATCCTGGTGGTCTAACACCTCGGAGGACTGCTTGAAGAATTCATGGAGCCTGACACTTTGAAGCAGCTAATTCCGCTTCAGGTTAGTATTTATCAAACACAGTATACTACTCACTTCAAAATGGCAGGGGGGGCCCTTACTCTGCTAATGGGAATGTGTTTGTACTGTGTAAAGAAAAATCACAAATGGCAATGCTAACGAAATAGGTTTGAGATTAGAGGATGAACTACACTTTTCAGTTCCAGAAATTATACACCCAGGACAGGGTCAAGGTATAGAAGCACAGCAATGAAGGAAAGTGCAATTCATGACTCTCTATGTTTTGTCTCTACAGACCACATCTCTTGTAACAAAAGAACACCACACTTCACCTCCCATACCACAGAGGTATTTAAGTTTTACATATTATCATTTTAGACATGTAGCTTAGTCCCTTGCTTTGGAATCACAGATACCATTGTTAAACAATTTCAGTATAAAATATACATTTTTGTTTTGTCATTGGTGTAATTACAAGGCAACAGCAATGGAAGTAGGTAAACACACTATATATAAATTCTTAAAGTAGCCTTCCATCAGAATTATCCAGTCCTTTCAAATGCACATCTCAGCTTTTTCACTTTTAATTGAAATCACACATTGATGTATCACTCAGTTTATCTACAAGAAAGAAAAAATACTTTTCTGGTAAATTTTCTTCAACTTCTTTAGATCAAGAAGAAAATAATAGGGAGGAAATCTAGAGCAAATAGGGATTGATGGAAGACAAAAAAAAAAGAAAATCAGTATTTCCAGTTTTGTGAATATAATTTGAAATGGATCTTATATAAACATAATGATGAGTCCAAGGGAAAAATAATAGTTTTACTTGCCTGCTGAATGTTTGTTCAAAAGGCAATCATGGTAAATGTCTTACTGCATATCTCAGGTCTCAAATTAAGAAACTACAGACATAAAAGTTCAATAAGGGATAACTGGAAGGAACAAACCCCAGAAAAGGGGAAGAACTTATTTAATCTTTTCCTGGGTTAAGGGACAGAGAAGAGGAATAAAACACAATAAATATTGATGAAAGTATTCAAGCTAAAAAAAGAGAAGAAATTTCAAAACAAGAGGGAGCCATTTATGTCTAATCCATGCTCACATCTGAGGTTCAGGCAAACCATTACTGCTTTCCAATGCATTGAGCCTTATTTAAATTTCTAAACAGGCCTCCATATCTAAGGCAGAGATTTTATCCCTTAGTATAATAAAGGCAAAACTCCAGTTGACTTCCTGGGGGCCAGGACTGTAATTAAGATCTTTAACTTACAGTACGTGTATGTAAGCCACTTTATCAGTTGTTCTGACTTCCTTTGCAAGACTAGAGATGTACAGAAAGCCAACAGTAACTTCAGAGGACTTAATTATATAAATATACTTCCACTAGACTAATTAGCAAGTTTCCTATCAAATTAAGAGTTTGAAGTATTTTAACTTGTTTGAAAAACAGAGATGAAGTAGCTTCAGAAAACAAAGGGGAAACACACCTCACACAAAAAAATCTTATAGCATTTCTAATTTCTGCAGACTGCAAGATTTCAATCCAGCTTGGCCAGCATTCCACACAGCCCCCGCATCCCTGGGGACCCACGCAGGGGCTCTTGCCCTCCCTTGCTGAGATGGTGGGATACCCCATCTTATGGTGTGCCCAGCCCCAAATTACATGATAGTCTACACTGATTCTTATAGCAGAGGACAAATGTGCCACCTGGTTTCTGTCCACACATCTGACTGTAGCACAGCAACACAACAATCCTTCCTGGTCTGGGAATCCACACATGGTGCAGCTAATTCATGCACGAGGGACCCACTGACAAACTTAGCCTAGAGTAAGGGCTCCTGGAGGGGCACAGAGAAAGCGGAGCGGCATAGTACTACCGATGCTCGAGACACAGTGGCTGCAGATAGCATAAAAAGAAGCAAAATTTTTTCCCTCATCATGTGAGAATTGACAGGAGTGATTTTGTGGTTTTACTCCCATCAGTGATGCACTTTGTGACATATTATTCTACACATATTATTTCTCAAATTGCCAAATATGGTTCTAGGCCTCCTTATACACAGAAGTTTAGCCCTCTTTGGCAAAGGCTAGCATGTGCTTGCATCAAGTCTATTGGAGTCAAATAAGAGACACCATTTCTTGAGGCCAGTAAAGCATTTCTTGAAATGCAATGCCCAAAACTGGCTACAGTGTCCCATGTAATGACTTTGTAGGACTTATGTAGGTTGGACAAACTGTAAAAATTGTTTGATGTCTCACATTAATATGATGCCATCCCTCATTTCATGCACTTAATACAAAACCTAGCAACTGGAGGTATGACTTTATGTGCCAATTATGTCTGTATTCTAAGAAGAGGTTTTCTAATTTGCCTTAATTAAGGGTATCATGCTAATCACTTCAAGCTATTTCAATTTTATTTCCACCACAGATAAAATAATTTCTATTTCTATGCCTCATTACCACTACTAATTCTTCCTTGGCTCCCATTTTCTTTCCATTGAGTCAACATCAATGAGAAATGAAGAACACAATTCTTTTAGACTTTTTGGTCACACTACATAATCTTGATCTTGTTGTTATCCTCACAATATAACAGCTCACATATTTTCTTGCTTCTTTTCATATTTATAGTTAAATGTAATTTTATTCTTGCAATATTGGGACCTTTTTTCAAGATCTAATTTACCTTGACTTTTCATGTTCCTCTATATGTTGCTATGTCTTATAGATAAGTATGTGCCAACAGATATTGGTCATTCAGGAAAGAGAAGAATCGTTAGTTTGCCTTAGTGGGAGGAGGGCATCAGAGATCTTTGCTGGTCAAAAAGGCAATATTGGCTAATAATAATAATCATAACAGCTAGCTAATAGCTGATAGGACGAGAGGAAATGGCCTCAAGTTGCGCCAGGGGAGGTTTAGATTGGACATTAGGAAAAATTTCTTTACTGAAAGAGTGGTTAAACATTGGAACAGGCTGCCCAGGGAAGTGGTGGAGTCACCATCCCTGGAAGTATCTAAAAGACGTGTAGATGAGGCGCTTAGGGACATGGTTTAGTGGGCATGGTGGTGTTGGGTTGATGGTTGGACTTGATGATCTTAGAGGTCTTTTCCAACCTTAATGATTCTAAATTCTAAATTCTAAAAATTCTAAGCTGCTCATAAAGACAGGTTGCACAAAATGAGTAAGCTTTCAAAGGCTTCTCTCCAAACTAAGAAGTCCTAAAGAAGGATAATGGGTCTTGTTCTGAACAGATTTCCTTTGGCAATTTTACCTCTGGCTTATCACTTCATTTTGTGGTTGACTTCTGAACAGCAGGTGTTGCCATCAGTCATGAGGGACATAGTGAGCAGTTTTGGTCTTCTTGCACTGTCAGCCTGCCTCCCCAGACATGAAATGAAGCTCATGGTATAGAGTTAAAAAAGCATTAGGTTGTTACTCCTGCTTTTTTGGACATGCTGTTTCATTGATCTCAGTTATGGGAGTCCCTAAGATAATCAAAGCAGTGCATGTGCCCATCACCAGCCAATATAAAGACAGAAGAAGAAAAGTAAATCCTTAACACCAAAAGCTTTGGCAGTGCCATCTTGCTTAGTATGATATAATGTTCCCAAGAGAACGGACTTCAAGAAGAAAGCAAAAAGGACAGAATAGTCTCTCAACCGAGTAACCACTGTGCACACAATTTACAAACAAAATGCTAAGAGAAAAAAGAAAGAGAAAAGAGACCCAAGAAGTGCAGGAAAGAATGGTACTAGAAACCATGGCTCAGAACCATTTTGTACTAAGAAACAAGAGAAAATGCAGTATTCACAATGCACAGGAAGAAAAGGAAAACAAAAAGAAGTGGAACATGTAAATATTTGTTTCTCTGTAAGTACACAAATGAACTGACAAAAACTCTAAGCGTAAAAAAAAATATATAGCAGACACATAAACCATGCCCCTTGTCCCAAGTGTGAGTGGGATATATGTGCCCTTGCTTGATAAGACCTAGGCTACAAAGTATCTGCCTTCAAGTGCTAATGGAACACCTACCCACCTTCTGAATGTAGGTAAGTGCTCCCATTGGAAAAAAAAGCAACATAGCATGAACATTTCCTCTTCTACTATAACCTTGCTTTAACCCCCCATTGGTAAAATCATGCCATACATTAACAATGCATGTTTATATGAGCATATATGCATGAGTTCATATCCATGCACATATATAAAGTTTATTTTTACTTTCTTCAAACTACAGAAGTTGGTTATGTGCTGGTTGTGTTTCAGATAAAGAACACCTCAGAGCCTTTCTTACTGAACCCACAAAGGTTCAGAAACCTGCATTTAAACAAGAGTGCCATGTTAGTATTGCCATGTCTTTATAAATACACATCAGTTAACATATAAAAACACACAGCACAAGGTAAAATACAGCTGGTTTGCCTCAGGATATTATGCCGAGGGAATTAAAAATGTCTTACTTAGCTGGTTCATGTATATAAAAGCAGTAGAATGATTACATCTTTTCAGTGTTAGAATAACACCACCTAAACCTATACTATTTGTTCAGAATTTACAGTATCTAAACAGCCTGTAAGCATTCATACCTGAGATTTCCTTTGAGAGTTCATACTCAGACTCAGTGCTTCTTTGATTTCTGATAAAAAGCTGAAGAATGTCCGTGTTCCTGGATGAAGCCCTGCTCCCACTGGAATCAAAAGGAAAGTCACCAGCAACTACAAAAAGCTGGAATTAATCTCTAGGGTTTTGTGGTTTATACCACCAACAAAGATTACCACTTCTGCTTTAGGTATTCATATCAACTGCTATGTCTGTTTTGTAGTCACAAAAAGAGACTCACAGAGCATTATCTTTGCTTAAAAATCTTGAGGAGATTGAAATGTGGAATAGGAATGCCACAAAAATATTTTCAATTCTAAGAACAATGAGAGACTTTGGAACAGATTCTCATTTCTGACCAAATTTAAACTGGATAATTCTACCGGTTTCCATATTGTAACTCCAAATATCCATTGTTTTGACTGATATCATAGAATCATAGAATCATTAAGGTTGGAAAAGACCTCTAAGATCATCAAGTCCAACCGTCAACCCAACACTACCATGCCCACTAAACCATGTCCCTAAGCACCTCATCTACACGTCTTTTAAATACTTCCAGGGATGGTGACTCCACCACTTCCCTGGACAGCCTGTTCCAATGCTTAACCACTCTTTCAGTAAAGAAATTTTTCCTAATGTCCAACCTAAACCTCCCCTGGCGCAACTTGAGGCCATTTCCTCTC
>JAYKAV010003081.1:0-115301 GCA_035582835.1 Phoebastria nigripes | reverse complement strand
CCTGTCCCTTCTGAAGAGCTTATAGCCATCCATTGCAGCACTCCAATCGTGAGAGTCATCCCGCCATGTTTCTGTGATGGCGACTGTCATAGCTATCCCGCTGCACAATGGCTTCCAGCTCCTCCTGTTTGCCGCCCATGCTGCGTGCATTGGTGTAGATGCACTTGAGCTGGGCTATCGATTTCGCCCCCAACATTGGCATGCCACCCCTMGGCTCRTCYCTHGTGAGCCTGGYTTTATCCCCTTCCCCCTGCGAACCTAGTTTAAAGCCCTCTCAATGAGCCCCGCCAGCTCATGAGCAAGAATCCTTTTCCCCCTGTGAGACAGCTGACCTCCATCTGTCGCCAGCAGGCCAGGTGCCGTGTAAACCTCCCCCTGAGCAAAAAAGCCAAAATTCTGCCGACGGCACCAGCCCCTGAGCCACGTGTCATAGTCAGTTACATCTCAGTTGCAAATGATCCTTCTACCACAAAATTTGACCATGCAATTAATTCTAAAGATGGTCACCTCAGCTCTCCATAAAATGGCATAAGAAAAGGTATACACCTCAGAATGGAATCCATAAGAGCAGCATGCTGAGTAGGGAGCTGTTTGCCAACAGAGAAATGATGAAATCAAGGGTATGCCTTAACTTCTGTCCTTTCCCAGGGTTCAGTGCCTTACCATGAACTAGGCAGTGGGAAGCTCACTTCACTCAGGATTCATGGTCTAGAACACCTTCCCGAAAATATTTGTTTATGGGCTGCATTGCTGCAACTGTTGGCTGACTACTGTGATCCATGAGGGATTTTTGTTTAGCTTCTGAATGTTTTATTCAATATTCACTTCAAAGATATATAATTCAAACAGCAAGCTCTTCGAGACGAGGACTACCATGGTTTTGGGTACTATCAAAGAACTGATACTGCATAAGAGAAACTGATGCTAGGAAGAGAGCCTCCAGTATATGTTATGACATGTGGCTGCATTTATGTGCACACCAGTTGTTTCAGTGTCACTCATTTCCAGATGAACCAAATAATAACCTGTACTGACATTTCCCTACAAAGTGGGTATAGGACATGGAATAAAAAGAATATTCTAGATCAAGAAATGCTGATCTGTTTTATATATTATCAAGATCTATTCTGTAACTAAAAGGTTTTCTGACCCTAAACCTCCAGTTAGAAGTCTGTTCCAGGTCCCCACTCATTTGAATATTGGGCAGGAAACTAGGAAAGAGTTTTTAAGTTTTTCCATGATTGCTGTTTCTAAGGAATCCTTTTTGAAAGTTCCATGGCTGGACTAAGAATTCTACTAAGAATTCCACATATTTCACATTCCACAGTATGTCACAATTCCGTACAATTCTCCTTTCCTTGTGGTTCCCCAGCTCAAGTTCTCTGCAGCAGACACAAATTTGCACAAATCAGAGGACGGTTGCTAATCTGGTTGTTAATTTTTTCAGCCACATATCCACACATATCTCTTACCTATTCCACCTTAAATGTGGGGCACTGTAATAAAGGTTTTGTCATAATTACTGTATATTGAAGGCAATCTTGAAGCAGTCAGATTGCTGTCAGGTTGCCCAGAGAGACTGTGGAGTCTCCATCCTTGGAGATATTCAAAAGCTGACTGGACATGTCCTGAGCAACCTGCTTTAGCAGGGTCCTGTTTGAGCAGGGGGGTTGGACTAGATGACCTCCAGATGTCTCTTCCAACCTCAACCATTCTGTGATTCTGTGGTATCAGAATGGTGAAGCAGAGATATGAAGATACTACATGATGAACAACAACAAAGAGTGCAATGAAGTAGAGTACATTATTGGCCTCAATCATTATTATATGAGAAAGAAGGATGCCAAGGTTAGTCAAACTCTTGGGTACATTAAAGCAAAATTCAATTAAACTCAAAAGAATGAAAATATATAATTAGTGGTATGAAAATGTCTAATAAACCATTTTTTAATGTAGAAAACACTTTTACCATATTCTTACAATAACAATTTTTGAAAGTCTGCAAAATATGCTTAGAACTCACAAGGCTGGACAAATGATCAGGAATGGTTTCCAGATCATTTTCTTTAATGATGGGTTTAAAACAACTTAAATGTAATCTCAGACATTCTTCAAAAGACTGCCTTAATCTTTGAGGCTGCTAATGTTTGCATGACATCATTGTCATTACAAGCCTGTCTCTTCACTCAGTAACGAGAAAAACTGAGGGAAACATGAAAAAGAGTTTTTACTAGCGTCCTACTCAGGTGTATAATTTCAAATTCCACTTCAAAATCTGGACATTAGCTCACAGCAAAATACACTACAAAACCAAAATTCTTTCATGCAAACCTAGCCACACAAGCATAGTCAGGCAGTCCCCTTCAAAGTAGTTGTTTTATACCCCTACTTATCCTTGATACACCAGAGGAATGGATTCTTCTTCCTAAAACTGAAGCATGTTTCAGAACTTAACAGGCTCACATATCTTCTTTTATTATTCCACATTGAAGTGAACATGTTTACTTACAGTATATTGCTTTTTTTCTTTTTTTTTTCCTCAAAACCCTGACATTCTCATACAACTTCCACATTTAAAATAGTTACTTCATCATGAAATAATGTATCATCACAAGAGAAAGACAACTATGAAAAGAGTAAACCTTCTGTATGAAGGAACTTCTATGACTTCTTGCATTCAAGATTTTCAAAACAAAATGCAAGAGTAAATGGAAATTTTCAATATGATTCATCTTGGGCAGCGTTGTTTCTATCCCCATATGGTATTTACAAAATWTCTCCAACTGGCATAAAGTTCATGTGTTACAAAAGCTGCAAGAAAGAGCAATATTTTTTTAAAAAGTAGGTGTTAACTACTGACCACATAGGCACAAAGCAGCATAATGAAGTCATTTGTGCCTGCCAGATCCAACTGAAAGTAACTGCAAGTGGATGTATTTCTTCAGGGTACCTACACATACAGTTCAAATTGTCAGCATAGTTTAAAAGATTTTAAAAGATACAAAGACCTCTTATTCATAGAAAATCAATATTCTCTCAGATTAGTTGTCTAAAAGAAAGGGGTGTAAAAGCAGACACATCACTAAACCATTTAGCGGTTACCACAGTGGCAGGAGGCGTCCTAAATTTTGTCAGGTTTTAGTTTACTTCTGGGTTAACAATTTAAACAAAGAAAATAAACAGTGATTAGTTAGTAATCCTCTTATATGCTCATACCAAAAAATTTGCTGAGATGTAGTAAGTCTATTTAAATACATAATTTATACTAAAAATAATATCAATGTAATTTTTAAAGAACATTAAATTAATGGAAATGCTAAACAACCTCAGTTCTGCCCTGCCCCTACAAAATATAGTATGATCTTTTTATGTAAGTTAAATTTACTAAAGCATCTTAATATTTCCTAATGACTTTTAGGCAGACTAAGTAATAGACATATATTCCAAAATTTATTAAAGTGAAAGTACAGTGATTAAATAAAAAAATTCCAGATGTCTATTCCCCTGGCCTAAAATGATAGAAAAGAAGGAAATGTATATTTGCATCTTCCATAAACATATGTATGCAACAAAGTTTAACCTGGGATTAAAAGGTAACTTTATACATGAACTGCAGAATTGTACTTTCCTGATCGAAGTCATGGAAATGTAATTTCATAAAAAATCATTGACTAGTATTATATTATCACTTTCCCAAAGAAAGAAACAGAAGGCCTAGGGAGATTCCACTGTTGCAAAAATACTTCTGGAAGCAACTACTGAATGTAATTCTTAAGATGAACCTTGAAGAAAAGGAGAAGCCAAATGTGTTTTCCATGTATAATGAAGTACAGTTGTTGGCAGTCAAAAAACATAAAACATAATGAGACTTCACCACATGAAAAAAGTATCTTCCCACTACTTAGTGACACATTGCAACAGTTTGTACATGAAAGAGTCCAGGTAGCTCATTAATAGCAATGTGAATGTGCCTTTATAGTCTCCACAGACTATATTCTCAGAGTCATGGGCTATTGTCACTTGGAATCTAACACACTGAAAAGCATGGATGAGCCCTAAATCTGAGTGCTTTCCTGCCTTTAAAATGGGCAAGCCCACTTGTCAAAGAACGGAAGATGATTTTTTGCAGCGCAGGCAGCTACAAGGCAGCTACAAGACTCTATGGCAGGATCAGCCATATGGCATGAATTTTCCATTCATGATCGCTACAGTATGTATAACTATCTTGAGGAGAGGGAACATTCATTGCACTTTTGCCATTCCAGAGATGACTATTCTAAAATTTTCCAAATAGATGTATATTTTGAGATGATCATTGTTGACATTAGTAATTACAAGAAGCGTTCTGAGATGCAAAGTTTTAATGGCAAAATAGAGCATCACATATCAAAAGAAAAGAAAAACTGTGGGCACATAAATGTAGATCATTCCTGTTAAGTGGAATTTCTCAAAGAGTACAAATGCCATTTATCTGAAGTCAACAAAGGCTGCCTCTGGCTTTTCTGATTGAGTGCAAAGTACTCATTTAGCTGGAAAACTCTAGACTATTAGATGAAAGCTCAAACTAATGATTCACAAGTAATTTGAAAATTATGTGCACCAGGGTGCGCTGATTCATCTTGCTTACAGGCATTTTCTACGTGTCTTATCCTGTAAAAGCACAGGTCATGGTGCCTCCCTAGCAATCACTGGTATGCTAAGAGGACAAGATAGCTTACCAGCCTGTGCACTGAATTGCCAGTGGGACTTGGTCTGCCATGTAGTAGGCACATCTCTCCTGTATTGCTCTGGTGAAACAACTGTCCCAGCTAATGCATTTTCTGGGACCACACATAGCTCTTCTCCTGAACAGAAACAAAAAGCAGTTCCATTCTCCAGAATCACCCTCATGGAACCCTGCCTGCCACCAGCTCATGAGTGTCTTCAAGCCTGAGCTAAACTAGTTAGATAAGGAAATAGGTCTAAATCCCTATTTTAATACCACTGTGTGTACTTAGGGTGCTTTTGGTTTTCATCAGGAAAACCAAACCTTCATGACCAAGTGCAAAAACCAGCCTCTTAGTGCCTTCACTAACCAATTTGAAAACAGGGATAAGAAGACTTTCCTACCACCTAAGGCTGCTGTGAAGGCAGGTAGAGTGAAAAAAATGGCATACCACTCAAGACACCACAAGCAAGAAAGAGGGAGAATTTACATGTGTTATATAGGTCAAGATATTTTTAAAAGTATTTTTTTCTTGGACTTATAAATACATTCCTAGTTACATAATATAACATAGAATATGAAAAAAATCTTTAGTCCTGTGTTTTGATGAAATTTTAAAAGAAATTTTTAAGATTATTGCAATTTTGTGCGGATTCACCTTTAAATCTTTTAAATCCATACTGTAAGTCTTAGTGATACTTAAATATAAATATCTCTTCAATAGTCTCCTATTCCTGTGCAAAATATGAGATGAGGGTGTACATTTTTTTTTCTTTGTAACCTTGCACTGTTACTAAGAGTAGGTCATCACATCTGTAATACTCTTCACTTCTTCCCCCACAAAAGAAAGCAGGAACAGAAGGAAAGCATGAACTGATTTTGCTTTTCACTTTACATTTTAACTTTGTTAAATTAGGAAGTTTAATGTTTCTGGTAGCTGAAATGAACCCATCAAAGGTGCAATTTCCAGATTCCTCACCATTGTAATTTGACCATGAAACAGTAGGCTCTACATGTGGAATTACTTAYTTCATAATATGAAGATTATTTATAAACAAATTATTTAATGTTGTTGGCTGCCATTTGGGAAATAAGGACTATATTTTAAGTTCCTACAAATGATACACTTTGTTGTTTGTCAGTTCCTCATTAACCTGATACCTTTTGGACAGCATATATAATATAAATATATCACACTGGAAAATTGCAATGAATGTATCTGAAGTCATGCACTTTGAAAAGGGATTATATGTATGTGGAAGAGAGAAGAGGGGCATGATAAGAAGGCATACTATGTACTGAGTTTATAAACTGCCCAGAAATAAAGTTCTCAGAACAGAAGATTGCTACTCAATTGACACATTCCTCAGATGTGACTTCAGTGCACTCAGTGCTGGAGATCCCAGTACTCAGCACATGAAGAACCGAGTGACTTGCCAGACTATTAGGAACAAATAGCTTTCACTAGCCAGATACTAGATCAACAATCATAAAGAATAATCTGAACCAACTTCCATGGCCAAAGACCAGGGACTTCAAATACAAGCATTTACAAAAGTATCACTAAGACAAAGACTCATATATCAAATTTGTTATTTTACAAGAGAAAATCAAATACTTTTTGTAGGGCATATTTCATTTCTAAAAGAAAATTTTGCTGGTATACTATAGCTGGGAAAATCCATTATTAAATACAGGAAGCTAAAATCTTAACRTACATAATCCCTCTGAAGTAAAAAAAATTGTATAAATGATCAGTTTGTTTCTCTATACATATCATTAATTCTTTGTGATTTTCTACAGTTTTCCATTCTTTTCAAACTAAGATGTTACAGACTCACTGAATTATATTTTTCTTCTATTTTTTTTAATGTAATTTCTATTAATAATGAATTGTTTATCCTGTAGTAATGAGGGAAATACAATATTATTTATGTAAACATCATGTAAAATATCTTTGTGTAAAAATGCAAAATAAAATTTAAAAAATCATATTTTGATTTATGTTATCTATCATTTCATTGGCAAGTATGCAGATTCCTACATATGCTTTTGACTATAATCCTATAAAATATGAAAGCCCCTAAATATGCACCGTGGTAAACATTCTCTATAGCTAGCAAGTGACACGGTGAACACACAATATTAATAATATTTTAATCTTCAGAGCACTGAATATTTACCAATTTCTGTTAACTTTTCAAAATTGTAAATATGGAGAAAAATTCTGCAGGAAAAAATGCAATGCCACATTGCAATTTGGAACCAAAAAATTACTGAAATAAAATACACTCACAAAATACCCAGAACACTAACATAAGATTAACCAGAGTTAGTTTCCTGGAATTTCTTAGCTCACAAAAGAAAAACAGAAAAGAAATTAGATTAATAGCTTTCTTAAAATGTGTTTTTCCTAAGTGCACGATTTGTACAGCCAAATAAGAAGTTTAAATGTAGCATGACAAGTAACAAGCTCATTCGGTGTGCTGTACCTCAAATATACATATAAAAACATTTACATTAAGTAACTCGGGGGGGCAGTTAGAATGTACACATTAAATTTAAACCCAAGTTTTAAAACAACTGTAAGTCTTATAAGGAGAAGTCTGCTATTTATATTATAATAGAAACAAAAACAAAGAACTTCAAGGCATGAAATTTAGGGCATGCCTATACTGTGAAATGGACCATGGTGCTGTTATCCTTGAGTCAACAGAGAATCAAGGCGATACGTTCATATGGTTTACCACAGCACTATGCAGTTTTACTTGTGTGAGTTCACAGGCGATGTAGCCATGTTACTTTGGTACCACCTTCCAGTGAGTTAGTAAGGCTGACAAGAGTTATTAGCTCATCTACAGTGCTGGAATAAAACAGTTAAACTGTCCCAGGCCACAAATGGGCTTGCCAGTACTCCACTGATGAGTTTAAGTCTGGTGTGAATAAAGCAAGGCTGGAGTCTTCATGCACACCTACATAAATATGTCCTTTACTGCTGTCAGAACTTCAGTCTTTACTGATAAAGGGAGGCCATTTATCAATAACTCTAAGGTGGAGTAGCCTACACAGACATTCACAGTCTGTGTACGCATGTGCGGTCAAGCATCTTAGACTAGGGATATCTGCAAGATTTGGACTTCCCTATTCCCTGTCCTGCTGTCTGAACATGACATAAAAGCCATAGACATTGCCCCACCATTTTGGTTACAAACACAATCTCTCCCGTTGAAAAAGGACTTCAAACCAAAGGGAAGGAATGCAGCTGTGAATATGCACAACACTTTCTGAAGAATGCCCCCCAGTTTTTAAGGAAACAATCTTTTCCTTCAGGTGATTATCCCTGCATACTCATGCTCTGGGTGACCCCAAGCAGTATCATTCCTAGCCCAACTGATTAAACAAACTCAGAGATACTAGAAGGACATATTCACTTTAGCAGTGGCATAATTCGTAATAAAAGCATGGGTCAATCTTCAGGCAGCAAGTATACCCATCACTAGCTTAGAAACATTTCCAGAATTTTCTTGGGAGTCCCTTTGGCTTGAGCTGACATCTTGCTGCTTATAATTCTTTCCAAGGCCTTCACAGCAGATACACACAAAGCTGGCACTGTTTTGGAGAGGAACTTAGTGAAAGCCTTAAGAATATAAGGAAAACATAATAATATGCAGTAGTTCTTTTAAAAAAGCCTGAATCTATGTATTTTTCCAGGGAAGGCAATGGTTACCATAAGGTCTTTTTCATTAAAAGATGAAAATACTAGGCTACAGACATAAAGGTTCATAGCAAGTTGATATCCCTTTCTGTGATATGGTCTCTGGAGGGAGAAAATGTCAAGTGCTCAAAGAAGTTATGGATGTCAGCATATGAAAAAAATTATATACTCTTCCACAAAAGTACTGAGCAGAGACTGATGCTAAGTGCATCTTTGCACAGTTCACAGAATTCCTTATGCTAAAGGGGGAAGAAATGGGTCTTCCGGGATTGAAAGGGATCTGATTACATTCAACATTAGAATGCCAGTCCACTTCACTACATATTTGCAGGTTCCTTTCCATTATTAATTATGTGCCAAGTAAACTTGCTTTAACCCTCAGAGTCATACAATATTCGTGTAGTCTGGAGCAGATTTATAAAGTCTGTGTGAAAGCGTCATTCCAAGCCATTAGACCAGTCTGTCACCAAAGTTAAAGACTGCACTGGTAAGTGGAGTAGGTCCTGAAATCAAGAGTTATCGCTACCATGCGTGTGAAGTAATTTTCTTGGAAACACGCTGCCTTGCTTTCCTCTGTATTTACAGTGCTAGAGGAAAACAGTTTGAAAAAGCAGAAACAAAAGGACATATATTAGAGCCTCAGATAAAGACAAAAGATAGATCCAACAGGGATCTCTAGACTGGTCCTGGAGCAGAAAAGCTGGCATCTTCCTATAGGCGGTCCTATTGGCAGAAGAGCTAGCAATAGGGGGAAACTGGGAAAAGGTTGATTATGGGGCCAAGCCCTGGCTGGCAGCAGAAGCTCCTGGCATCAAGCCAATAGCACAGCCTGAGGCCACTGCAGATACTGGCTGTTTCAGGAGAAGCAGAGCTCTGTACTTTTTCTATCCCCTGTACTGGCCTGGATGGTTCACATGTAGCATACAGAAGCACCAGTTTTTGATCCAAGTTATTGTGAGCCTCCTGAGTTCCTTCGGTAGTACACCAGCCACGCAGAAGGTGAGAATGCACTTCTTTACAAAGCCTGGACCAACAAAAATCCTTGAAATCTATAATCAAATTCTCTACTGAAAACACCCAAATTTTTCTCAGTAACTAAGTAAGAATCCAAAAATGAACATCCATGAGTTCCTGATGAGACAAACAGTAGAGAGAATGTCAGAGTTTTTCCTGATACTTCTGCCTAATTCAGGGTTTGGATACCTAAACACTTAGCTGTATGTGTTCTTCCTTTAAAAACAAAGAGTGGCACTGGGCCCTCAAAATGGAGTCACAGGTGAATCTCAATCAGTTCATCTAGGAGACGATAGAGAGGCCAACAATGAAAGAAAATGACAAAATTTACACCAAAATGTCAACACAGGCAACATAAACCAAAAACCAGTAACTAATGTAGAAGACGAACATGCAGAGTATAACTAAAGCACTACAGCAGAAGAGCTTTACCTCTACTGGATAGTTAAGAAGAGAGGTGGTATATGCTCTAAGACTTTCAAACAGTAAACAATGGAAGATTAGGAACATGTCCTGTGGTACTGCAGAGGCTATAGAAGTCTGGGGTCTTATTTGCTGCCAAGGTTGCAGGTCAGGTTTTAATTTTATCCTTACACATCTAATTCTGTCAAGTTAATTAGCAGATTCCTAGATGTGCATGAAAACTTATGGAAATCAGTCCCACTGCACGCGTGTGGAATACTTACACAGAAAATAATTACAAGAATCTTTCTTGACACTTTCAAGACTTTAACATTTTCTTGAATAAGTTCTGAAAAAAATTACTGTATATGCACCTTTTCACAAAGAACTGTGTTATTTTGTGTATTTGGGTTCCCCATTTATTATGTTATATAACATCATGACTGTGGCTCTAGGTACTACTCTAGTAGGCTTTGCTACTACTTATCATAATTTCATGATAGCCTCTGGACACAATATTGCTCCAAATGAAACAGACGGCTGTTTCCACTAATGTCAATCAGAGCAAGGTCTATAGTTTCGATCCTGTACTTTGAGCACACAAAACATGAAAGCACCCTTGCTTATATTTTGAAATCACTGTAAAATTAAGTACAGCTACAATGATTAACCTTTAAACAAAAATCCRTATTTAGAAAGAGGTCCTGTCTCCAAATATCAAGATTTTTCACCATACATATTATATAATGTCCTATTTAGGCCAATCAAACCCCAAGCTCTTGGCCTGAAAAGCAGACTCCACAGCCAAATAAAATAGCAGTGTGGATCTGTTATAAACATTTGATGAAAATTTGTCAAACCCAGAGTTTTCAATCCTGTGAGTATATTTTGTATTCTAAAGGACTGAAATTCCTTGTATAATTAATTAAGCTATTTTCCAGTTTTTCTCTAAATTTTAACATGTATTAGAAAATGGCTCTGGTGTAAATCAATAATATGCAATTTCTTTTTAAATTAGAACACTTACTAAAACAATTTCCTTCCCAGAACTCTGGGATTTAAAACAATATTTTTCAAGTTATAAGTCTGGAAAATTGGGTCTTCTCGCAAAAGTGTGTTTGACACTACTACAACTATTAGTCCATCCTTATGAACAGTGATCCAGATAATCCCTTGCATTTTACATGTAAACAATAACATGAGAATCCACTGTTCCGTGACACAAACTTTCTCCCATATGGTTATTAGAGCAAAATTCAATTTGTGTTTAATTATTACTATTCTTGGTGAAATGTATTTCATTTCTAATGTCATTGTCTTGCAAATACAAGGCATATCTCTTTTTTATTCACCTCATATTTACTGTTCTTTTTTTAGTATTTTTTCATTACCCTTTCATGTTTTAAGAACTTTTCACCTTATTAAAATAAATATCAGTTCTACCCTTTCCTGCACTTTAAAGCTTTGCACTAAAATTGTGTGTGAATACACAATTGTTCTTTGTTTCTTTCTTTCCTTCCAGATTCTGTTCTACTTCTGTTTCTTTTTTGTTACATTTGGTGAGTTTAATTATATACAATTATTTTACATAATGTTTTAGTACTCTGATGTGCTAGATTGCTAATACTTCTTTTGAAGAATAATTTTAAGTCAAATCACTGTCAAATATATTCCAATATATTCCAAAGAACAAACTTGTGATGTAGATACATTTTTCTCTGTAGTTTTGCCTGACTAAGATTTCTCCTTTTGGTCACAGACAGACCAGAAACAGGGAGAAATCTTATTGCATATTTACCTAGCAGATGTATTTCCTTCAGGAACAAAAGATTTTGCAAATGGAAACAAATAAACTTTTCTTCTTTTTTTTTTTTTAAAGTGCCAGTACGAAGTCAAGAACATTAAACTGTCAAGGTCTGAAAGGTATGTACAGTGCTAATGCCTCACCTTTCAAAGGTACCTTTTGAATAAACACAAGCAACCAGATTGATAATATCTTCCATACATAAGTGTAGAGTAGGATGGTGCAATTAGCCTTCTGGGAATCTAGTATTTCATATGAAAGAACATAAAGTATAACTATTTTGACATGTAATTATCCAAACATTTATTAATGGCATAAGCTAACACTAGTAAGAATTGTATCCATAAAGCAAATCCTTTCCCTTGGTTCTTATTTCATTTGAAAAAGTCAAAACTTAAAGAAATTGTAAGACTGATGGATCACTTTGGAACAGCATATCCTAGAGTTGCCATCATTCCTATAAAGTTTAATCCATAAAGAATATTATATTGCCCTACATAGCTAATAAAGTTTTTTTAAGAGGCTCAAACTGATCTATGTTAAAATTGAGAGGAAAGCATTCTAGAGACTTTTAAAGTAGGCGACTCTACCCCATCCTCTTCCCCAAAAGCATAAGTTTCACAGCACTTAGCATAATGATACATAATACCAAAAAAGATTAAACAAAGAACATTTGTGAAGATCTCTGCATATTCCATGAAGCGTTATCTCTTCTACCTTTATGAGGACAGATCTCACAGACAAATTCTACTGAAGATAAAATATGGGTTACCAGGAATTGCAATAGAAAAACCCAACAAACCCCTGCCCTAGTGACAGATAAAGTTTGTTTAGTATGTATATGGATCCAGGAGCATCAATCTAACCCAGACCTGGCTAACTGTGCTGCTTCAGTTGAGCAGATGAGCAGAACAGCTTTAACTGTAGGAACTGTCAACAAGTGTTTCAATTAAGATTCTGAGAATTTTCTTTCTCTGCTTTGGTGTGGTTACTACCTTGGCTAAATAATGCTACTTTTCTAGCACGAAGTTTCATGTCTGTAATCCCCATTGCTTCTTTCCTAGCCATCTTTATTTCTCCACAGTATTTTCCAACTTTTGTCTTCCTTTTCTTTTCCCCTACTGCAATGCTTGCTTCCTTGTCAGTTGAGAAATTCTATTCTGTTCTCCTTCCCTTGCCTCAGAGGCTCAGTCTCACACATTAACTTATTTCCTTTATTCTCTCCATAACTTATTAACATATCAATGTCATCTGGCTCCTTCTCCTTCCAATGTAAACATTCCCTAGTTTCTGTGTCCTTAAAAGGCCTGCTGTTGTCCACGCTTGTTTCTCCAGTTACAGACCATCTCTCATTTACTTAATAACCAAGAACGTGCTGTTTGCAGTCAGGTTTGGTGGGGTTTTTTCCAGTCCTCTTCTCTAATGTACCTTTTGCCCTTGAATTTCATTGAAATGATTCCTGACAATCCTTCTAATGATCTGTTCCTAGCCATAACTGAGAATAAATGTGTCATCCTTATTTGCTTCCATCTATCAAGCTGCCTTCAATACAGCTGACAATGCTTTTCCTGGAGTCTAGATCTCTCTTGGCTTCCTTGATTCTTCTCTGTCCTGATTATCTTTCTGCTTCATAAACTGGTCTTTCAGAAGAGCATTTTGATTTCCCACTCAATTCCCTACAACATCTCACAGAAGTCTGCCCTTACTTTTCTCTTTCCTCCTCTCTCTTTACATCTTAACTTCAGATAATGTCAAACTACTATTTCTCTAAGGATGACTCACACGTAAGCCTCTATTCCAGACCTGTCTCCACACCTGTCTAATGATTCACCATTATTTCAAGTCCAACAAGATTAAAACAAGGATCCTCATTGCTCTTTCACTGCAATTTTTGCTCAAACCTTCTCCATCATTGTAGACAGCAACTTGTCACTGGGACAGATAAACTGGAGATCATCTACATCATCACCTCTAGGTTATGTGTTAGTCCTACAAATTCTTTCTGCTTAATATCTCAAGGATATGGTCTTCCACATTCATTTAAACAGCTAAAACGTTTATCTAAGTCTAGGTCTCATTGGAACAATATCCTTTTTCCTCGGCTTGCTAATTGCGTTCCTCTATCCTTTCCTTCACTATTGTCACCCCTTGATTCAAAACAAAAATCAGAAGTCCGTCACTTTGACCATGCCACCACCTTCCTTTCTTTTTTTCACTGCATCAGACCTAAGCTAGCCGTTTTCACTACAAAATTTGCAAAGTTTTTTCTGCATCAAGCTTTGAGCATCTTGCTTACACAGAAGCACAACTCATCTGCGTCAGGCATCTTTGCGTTGAATAATTCATTAGCATGCCCTTCTGTTTTAAAGAACAAAACAGTTATTGTGGAATGCTGTAAGGTGTTTATTAGTTCTACACTGATCTATTTTGACATACATGGATAGAACTTAATCTAATTGATTCAAAACTAAATTAATAGCTAAAATGGGAAAAATCAAAAAGATGATGTTTGAATGCCAAAGAAAATTACTCCTGAAAATATTATAAACATAATTGTAATAATCTTTGAGGTTTACTGTTATGGTAGTATAAAGAGAAAACATGCATGTAAGGTATACTGTTAGTCTTCCAGAGTATTAATTCTTGCAGGTTATTAATAGAAAATGTCAATGTTGGATAAAGTTCTTTCACAGAACAACCAAAGACTCCATACAGACTTACAGACAGACAGGTCTGGAGAAATTCTTATGTGTTTACTCTGAGCAGCATAATGAGGACTCACAGGCAAGTGGAAAAAAATTACTGTGATTTAAAAATGCAGAGAGACAGACAGTTAGTATTCTTTAATATCACAATTCTTTAAATTGAAAGGATTTACTAGTTTCAAAACATTTGATCTATAGCTATATTATTATTCTTTATATAACCTTTCAGTTAAAAAAAAAAAAAAAAAAAGGAAGACCATATTACATCAGCTATAATAATATGCCTTGCATGTCTCCAAAAATAGCCTAAAATGGGCATTCAACACAAATTGCTAATGTCAAACACAGATCAAGTTTCTTTGGAACTTGGAATATTTAGCTTTGGGCATGCTGAATGCGGGTCTGATGTGAAATTCTGATACTCACAGTTGCCCACACATTGACCATAGAATCCCTCTATAACAAAAAGACAATCTATAACAAGGCAGGGTAAGCAATCTCTGAATTTTCTTTAACTACACGCTGTGGCAAGAAACTTTCTGAATCAAGCAGACACACAATGGATGCTCATGAAGTCATTTCTTTAAAAATATATATGGTTTTACTTTGTTGCAAACTCTCTGGCTCATCTGTTGGAGGTTTTGAAAATTCCCTAGTGCTGGTCCCAAAGAAATACATCCTTAATAAATGTCTGGAATTCAGTCAAAATGGGTAATTCTGTCCACTTTTTTCTTGTGGCTCCCTTTGTTTTCTTTCCCTTGCTTCCTTACCTACATTTAATTCACTTTCATCGACCTACTTCCTTCCCACTTCTCTCCAGCTCCATTGCTGACTCAGCATTGGAGCAATTTCCAAAGGGCACAGTTTCCTTGCAGATCAAATGCTACACAGAAGCCTAGATGGTGAGTATATTTCTGGCAATCTCACTGTCCTGTCAAAGCTTTCAACAAGCATGCGACTCTTGACATATAACAATTTCTTGAGAACATGGTAACTCATCAGTTTTCCGTTATTATAATTTTTACATAGGAAGTCATTAAAAACAAACCAGCAAAGATGGAGGTAACAGTTTGGTTTTGTTGCAAATACTATTATGATCAATCTTGTTCTGCCACTTGATATAAGGCAAAGAACAAAAGTACAGACTGTCGATAACATCAGCCTACCATTCGTTATTCATCCCCAGCATCCATGGTCCGTTAATTTGAGATAGAGATACATGAGCCATTCTGCAGATACTTCACTTTCTGAAAAATTTGTTAGCATGATATCTTTTAAAAATCCACTGGTGGACTGGTAAAAGATTTCGTGAAGAGTACTTGAAACACTTCAAATGTTGCACCTCAGTATCACAGGCAAGATTAATATTAAGCTGATTTTCAATAGGGACAGTTATGATCAGGAGCTGTATTGGTAACTAAGCCAATATATACTTTCTTTTCAAACTGTATTTGACAGCATTTGCAATGACTTACAAAAGTAAGCCAAAAATGGCATATCATCAATGCTGAATTTCCAAAGCAAAGTAGTGTTCAAGCCAAGGTTATGCATTGTCCAGCAGAGCCACCAACCAATCAGAGACTATTAGAAATGATGATGGAGCAGCTCAGATAAGGACGCATGGAAATCAAAAAGTCCTGCCAACAGTTCTGCAAGATTTAATTATCCCCGACCTGTCCACCTCAGCACGGTATCAGATCATATATGGGATCTAGCTGTGTAAAAATATTTTTTCAGCTGTACTGACAGGAAAAGATTGCTGCCTAAATTTATTTCCCATTTAGAAATGTTCAAATACTTGTAAAAGCACAAATAGATCATTAATTTGCTTTCATTTTCTGCAGTCCCATGAAAGATTTCTTTGCCACTACCCATTAGAAAAAAGGTTTTCATTTTGCCCAAAGAACTAACTAACTTTTTAAAAATACCTGCATTTCTTAAATAGCGTGAAGGAATAAATGTCTTCAGTGAAAAGTGACAATATTTATAGCATCACAATTATAAGCAGGCTGTAATGGCAGCCACAAATGGTTAAAGGTACACAAGTACACATGGTAAACAACTTTCCTAATGTGCTTAAATCTATGAGGCTAATTTCACCATAGACCAGGCCAACACTTTCAGGATCTGGAATGGAACTGGACCATTAATAAGCTATATAACAGCTTTGTTTCCTCCATACTAGTAATATGCCTCCTACAAAGAATGTTAGTTTATAAGACTGCATTCCCACCCCCCCTGCACCATCTTCAGTCAGAGACATGTATTTTTGCTGAATAAACATTCAAATGCCGTGTAAGAACTCTGAACATGCCTGAACATCTGTAGTTTGGCCATATTAGTTAGACCTGAAGCTTTCTTCAGAATGAAATGATAAATTCTAGATTTTCCAATGATCTCTATGAGCATGTGTACATACAGAAAGTCTTACTTATTCATGTACCAAACAACAGCGATGTGAATTCAAAAATCAAAAAGGGATATTTTACTCTTTCATAAACACTAATATACAGAGGAGTGACCATACCATCCAAGAAATCAACTGTGAAATCAATCTGTTGTGCAGCAACAATTGGTTTCAGATTCACATTAGGAATTTTGGAAACAAAAGAAACCAAGAGCTAATTTTTCTGAATTCTTCATCAGGCAAACTTGCAGTAAATTCAAACATGTTGTCAAATTTGCACTTGCAAAATTAATGATCAGTGTTGATCTTGGAACAACTTTTCATTTTTGTAGCCTAATTAGCTATGGATTTCTAAACAGCAAATGACAAAAGAAAACAACCCTACTTACAGCTAGAAGAAAGGCTTCACTAGTGTTTCTATTCTCATATTATCAGAGAAGTAGGGGGATAAGAACAAATGGAGACATGGTACAGATTTCAATAACTAAAGAGACTGGCTTATATGCTTGCATAACTAACCATAAAATTACCAATAGCTCATTCCTAACTGACCTTAAGGCCACTTTGTGTGCCAGAATTAACTAACACTAATGCAGTGTAGTTTATTGTGATCCTTTTTCCCCCACAAAATTAAGCAGCATAAAGACTCATGTCAGGTTTATTGTACGTATGCAACATGATGCAGTAGAAAACTGCAACTGTGTCTTCTCATAAACCGATGAAAGATACTTCATGAAAATACTAGATCCTTGCTATGATTTTAGCATCTATTTCATGCTGCTGAGGTATTCACATTTTTCAAGACAGACAAGAACAAGCACACAAAAAGTGCAAATAATAAGTCTTTTTGCTCACTTTTTACTTTAAAAATATTGAAACATTTTTTTCTTGAGAGCTGAGAAGAAAAACATGTGTTAATAATCTGTCCAAAGAGCAAAAAATGTCAGAAATTAATAAAAACTGACATGCTAAAATGAAAACATTCACAGAACTCTAGTATGATTCAACCCTAATAGCTGTTTATAGCAACATGCTTCTTCTGTTTTTTCTTCATTTTGTTTCACTTAACATAATTGTTTTTGCTATTGCAGGATTGGCATTTTATAAAAAGACAGACATAAGACTACATTTAATGCAGAATAAACATATACTACCCAGACTACTGGAAAGGAAAAAAATGGCTACTTTGCTGATTTGTCATGGCTAAATTTCACAGTTCACCATCTCTGACATAAATATGTTAATACAAACCACTGAGAACGGATAAATGCACTGACATATGAGGAATACATGGAAGGCATTGAAACCATTAGCAATAGCACCACCGATATTTTAAACAAAAGGAGCTGTACTATTGGAGGTAGTGTCATTCTTAAGAAACCGTTAACAAAAAGAAACTCTGCTCTAATAACAAGGTAATCAAAGTGATTCACTCTTATACTAAGCAAATATAATTCAAATCAATGTTTCCCTACAGCAGTTTGGCACACAAATTCCCTTCAACTTCAAGGTCTGGAAAAATTCTGTGGTTTGGCAAGAGAGCAGCACAAGGGTGCAACTGTATACAGTACTACAAAGCAAAACTGTATTCTTTCAGAAGAATGTGACTATACTAATTAATGTAAAGAATTTATCTATTTTTAAAGATATTACAAGATGTGTAATCAAATATTCTGATCTCTCACTACCTTACCACAATCCAGTAACTATACCTGCCTCCATAGTTATAAATTTAGAGTTCTAAACTCTGATTTTCTTCACTGAAAAATAAAAAGCTAATCAAAGTGTGCCTTAAAATGAGACTGTGACCTATGAGACTATTTCATATGGAGTTATTATGTATGCAGAATCTTCTTTTTCTATAATGTCTCTCTCCTTCCCAGTGGAGTAGCTGTCACAAGGTTAGCCACGCTTAGCAGAATTAAATGGAGAATACATCTATAAATGGAGAGCATTACTCCCAATCTAGCCAGTGTCTTCCTGAAACTGTCCCTCCCAGGAAACTCTTGGACCACCCATGATACATGCTATTTATGAGCTATTTGTTATTGATGGACTCTCCCAGACTGYCAATGTATTATGGCCAGCCATTGTGGGTTTGCTTGAGGAACGTGACTCAGGCCATTCAACAAAAAGAGTAAGAGCCTCCATGAGTTGAGCTAAAGGACTAAAAGCTCAAACACTGAACAAAAGATCTAACAAGTGAATAAATTATAACTAAATAACTGACTTAAGAGTAGGTTCCAATCCCATCTTCAAAAAGGATCTGTAAGCTCTCAGAAGCCTAAATCACTTGAGTGGTTTTATATCCTGCTATTTAGTCCATAAGCCAACACCTGTAGCAGATGCCTTACACTCTTATGTATGAAATCCTGGAAAAGTACAAAAACCTCTGATACATTAATGTGGGTTGCATGTTCTTGCAATCTACTTAGATTTCAAGACTCCAATATTACTATTAATAAACTGCTACTGTTGTCTTGTGAACATCTCAGTCATGAATATTGCTGTATGACCTACTCTCTGTCTACACTCCAAAATTCCGTTTCCTACAGAATATTGTCCCTACCATCTACTGTATAAATCTCAGTCACTTTGATGTTCTCTTAGTTTTAACTGTAGCAGCATTTATTTTTACTTTTAAGTTGTTCCAGTTTTTAAAGTCTAGAAATTTGTAACTTAGAAGCATAGTGGAAATGAAAATGAAACAAGAGGATGCACAGTGGATATGGTTTGAATATTGTCATTAATGACCTGTAACTTAAGTTTAGCTCTTAGGAAGCCCTTCATTCTACGTCTTGAATATAACTCTGATGGACCCTCTCATTTGTTCTCCTTTTGAACTGTGAGGCCATACTTTGTACCCATCAGGCACAAAAGACCAAACATTTAATAAATCAAATAATGTCAGAAAAAAGGTATACATAGCTAAGTTGAAAGGCACTTTGCCATCTAATATATAATATTCTACTAAATTAAAGTAAGTGATTTTCAATACTGCTTTTTATACTCTACTCATTGGCACCACTTCTTTGGAAACACTGCACATTAAAACTCTGAAAATAACTCAGTGGAACAGGAAATGTTTACAGAAGTGGGAGCTTAAAAACTATGACTGTTTTTCACTTCAGCCGTAAGCACTATGACAGGCTGCCCAGCTGTAGTGATGTCAGTCAAATGGATTCCAGACCTGATATCATATAGTTTATTTACAAAATTATTTGATGAAATAAATAATCATCTCTTGCTTCTTTACAATTTCCCAGGTAGTGTAATAGGTTAAAGAAAAGCCTTTCTCTTTCCTAGTACAAGTCTTAACCATGTAATTAAACAAATGTATTAACGTTTGTTTTCTTTAACTTGCTCCTGGAGAACTAAAGAACAGCCTCTTTTCCTCCAGACTCCATCATGGTCTCTTTTGTTTGCATTTCCTTTTTGAAGAGGCCAGAAATGCTAGCTCTAGTCCAGGGAATTATATTAGCTCTCCTTGCATGCACACAGGAGATAATATGGCTCATTTGACTGTATAAAACTCCCTTGCATTGGTCAATTTTTATTGGTTATATAATAAGCATATTTTCATGAAAGGTTAATAGTGATTTGCCTTTTAAAATAACCTATCTGAAAGAACTATTTCAGCCATTCTAACACACCCCACAGTTCCTTAATACGTAACCTCATCACTCCGTCTGAATGACTTAGATAACAACTGGTTTTATTAATTCAGTATTGCTTCCTTTTTTTAAAGGTTTTATTTTCCTCTGGATGGTACTCATCCTCTGTGGCTGAGAGATTTATAATGTGTATATGTGCCTGGATGATATAGCCTGGGACTCAAAATATATTTTGTTTCTGAATTATTCCTCCCCGTATCTATTTACCCACAGAAAGAAAGTTCATTTTATTGTTGGGTAATCCACCTTTTCCTCAGGAAAATATTTTGCAGATCATAGCAAATTCAAAAGCCAAACCATGGTCTTAAATGACATACTGCATATTTAAAGATTTTCAAGAGAAAAGGATATTCTGTTTAAAAATAATAAAAGCATATAACTCACACTTAAAGAAAGTGCAATCGTATTTATTCCATACAGACCTTTGTATCACTCATAGGAATCTTGAAATCATGCACGTAACTTTCATGAAGGACCTTATTATTTACAAGATGTTTTAAAACTCTGTGTTTCCGTATCTAAAGTAAAAGTAACAGGAGCTGTTCAAGTCATGGGATAGCAATGCTTGCATAACACTTGGTAAGTCAGTGGGAAAACCAGCTAAACCTGCCAGACTAGCAGCTTCCCAATGCAGAGTGTATCATATTCTGCAGTGCAAACAAAACATTTTGAAGTTGAGTCATTCGTAGACAGAATTTGTTCCAACCTTCAAATATAGAGTAAATCTGAAATTTGGAAGGAGAATGCACTTAGAAGTGAAAAACACTTCACTCAGTAAGTATCATAATATAACTGCGTACATATATTATTGATGGGAGAAACTCAAAATTTTCATTTCAGAGCAGATACCAACATTTCAGATGCTAGCTGAAATCTATTCAAAACTTTTAGATCAAGTATAGTTTACGAGGAAAACAAAACAGTAGTCCATGTTCATACTTCACACTAAAAATACAGTATTCTGCAAGGCAGAAAAGGAATTTTGGAAATCCTTATGAATTTTGTAATGAATCACAGCTTGGGTGTCCCTCATTAGGTATTTTTTTAACCTTAAGACGAGTCCTAATAGATATTTAACTAAAACAGCCCAACAAAAAAGTGATCTTTCCCAAACAGCACTATTTTGTAATTATTATTACTTGACAGTAAGTAAACTACAAATGACAGACATTTATAGGCATCTATTGTTATCGTTAATGTATTCCTCTAGACTTTTGGGCTGCTTCTTAAGCAAAACCAAAAAATGTATTTCTTAATTTTGTATCAGACCCCATATTAAAACAGCCCTGGATATAAAATGGAAGGAATGCAACTTCACTTAGAATCACAGGAGAAAGTTATGCGCTCCAGATACAATAAAATGCTGCCAGAGGTAGTGTGACATTTGGTTTACAGTACAATTTCTTGGAAGTCCTCAAGATTCATCTGCTGGTTCTATATTTACTACTCTTAAGAAATTCTAACACAAATATGTACACTTGAAAGAGCAACCTTTATGTCATACTCTCCGCAAATTTCTATGAACTGTATCTTACTTTATGCCTTTTCTTAGAATGACAGCTCTATGATTTCTGTTTTTCTTTTTATTATTATATTATTCCTTATATTTGGCATTATACATTTATAAAAAAACCTTTAACTTAGGAAAGTTAGCTAAAATCTGATAACTGGAATCAGATGTTGCTTTTCACTACTGCAGGCTTCTCACCCCCAGTGTTCTGTCCAAATGCAAATTGGGCAATTCCAATATCCTGTTCTACAAAGGCTCCTATACTACACTCATCATCACATCTCAAACCTAGAATTTTAACTGTAAAAAACATAATCTCATTCTGCAATGGCACATGTTACATTTTAATGTGAGCTATTTTAAACCAGTGAAGACCAACTGGTGGCTTTAGGATGGAAACAGGCAAAGGAGAAATTTTAACTGGCACCTGGAAAGCTTTAGAATAGACTGCACAAAATGCAGTAGGCTAAGTATTTTGTTTGGCCATCAGGTAGGTGAGGAGGGTTCGTGAAACAGGTAAGGAGAGAGGAGGTAAATGCACAAGGCTTGCACTAATAAGCTCTGAGGGACAAGAGCTAGCTCTCTGCAGGGTCATTCAGATGTCTTTGCACTGCACTTCTCAGAGACTGAGGTTTTGGAGAACTAATTAGTTTCAGTTAAGTGCAAGACATGAGTTATCTCTATTCAAATAATAAGCTAATAAGCTAACATGGAGCAATACGGAGTTTTACACAGACTTTGCAGGGCTACTGCTGAGACAGAGCTAGTAAAGGCTAATGGACTCAAGCTGCCTACATATGATAAGTATATGTACCAGAATCCCTTGCCTATAATAAAAGTGTCCATATTATATATAACTTTTCATTGCCTGCAGTATGCCAGACCTTACAGAACTAGGGGAAAAAACTGGTGTGGAAAGGACGGCTTTCAAAACTTTTGAACCGCAGTAGATACACGGTAACAATTCTCTCTGTGGAGTCCATCACTCATCCTGGGTAATATGCTATCAGCATATGAATAATTTTACTTTTAACATTTTTACTAGTGAAGGACATTTTCATATTGATAGTAGACCTACTAATTTTCACCTTCCCCATGAAGTTTCTGAATGCTAAAATATCGTGTTCTGAAAGGTCCCACTTAATTTTTTTTCAAATGCTTAAAAGGAGAGAAAAACCAAAACACAAACTAACAAAAAAATCAAAGGTGAGCAAAAACAGAGCTGCATGATGGAAGATAGAGAAGAAGGAGCTTCCTTAAATCCTTAGATCATCCACATAGTTTATGCCTGCAAATGCCATACTTTACAGACTTGTGCTGCAACTCAGGAAACTTCATACCATGTAATTACAATACAAGGTCTATTCCTAACAAATACTGCTGAATTTATTGTCATGAGTTCTGAGTACATACTGTGAGACCATGGATGACTTTTTCTTGACTATAAGCAAGGAAAACATAAATCTATTTCTGCTGAATATACACATTTATAATTTGAGATTTAAAACTATGATTAGTTTATCTCTTTTTGGATACACTAATAAAAAGCCTTTGCCTGAAATTTATCTCAGCATAATAGTGAGAAACAAGATTCATATTTCACTAGTCAGTTTTTTAAGAGCTGTGTTATTAAAAGATGCACAACAAAGTAATTATATTTCTCATTTGTTTCAAGAATTTGTATTTTATTAGATTAACAAATTTGAAAGTAAAGAACATAACATATTTTAAGCATATGAATAAAACTGTTCTGTCTAATCAAGGTCAAATTTCATTAAAGTAAAAAAGTCAAGTGATTTTTATTTAAGTTTTCTGGCAGTAACCATTTAATTCAACGTAGAATTTCACAACTTTCACAGTTGAACAGAAATGTGCTTCTTTCATTAGTTTTAAATGCATTATTGATGTGTCTAGTTATAATGGATATGATGTACATAGATGATAAATATTTACACCCATTCAGACAAATATGGATACAGAACAACTCTAGATATTCCTTCAGGATTTAGCTATCCTTGCCGTTTCTCAAAGTGTCTGCATCACAGCAATTCTACTTCCCTTAAGTAAGTTAAGTAATTTTCAAAATGGAAGCTTGAGTTTCGATTTTGTTAAGAATAAGCAAAAGCCTTCACTTTGTCCCAAAAATTCTAGATTTAAAAAATAGTCCTTTCTTCCTTAACCATTTTTGATGCAAAAATAATTCCTCCACTTCAGTAATACACAAGATACAGGCTTCATGAGAGCAAGGTCTATGGAGTCATGCCAACAGAAAAAATGGCTCTTTCAGCGTGTAAAATAATTTTTATCTTAAATAAATTTGTACTAAGTAATTCATCATAAGGAAGAAATAGATTTTAACACATTATTGGGATTCAAAAAAGACCACTAAAATATAAAGATTTGATGTGTCTCCATTAGCTGTAAGAATGATGGAACAATCTGGAGATTATGAGGCTGTTTAAGGAATCTAAGCAATAGAAACATGCATAAGAAACTATGGAAAACTCTCTCCTTTTAGCTATTAGGTTCATTGGATGGACACCTAGAAGGCACCTAGCCTAGTAAGCAACTTGGGTTTCAGTGAACAGTTAATGAAATTAAAGACATTTTTTTCAGAATATGACAGAAGCATTTGTGCAAAGTACATTGAAATAGCAGAAACATTTTCTTGCTCTTGTTTTCGTACTTATTAAAGGCATCATGAACTCAGGATCCTCTGTGTATAGTTCTAGGATTAAGTAAACAAAAATATGAAACTTTCCCAAAGATTTTTTATATGTAAATATCTAATTATTATAAGGTTTAGTAGATTCTTAAGATATATTGTATAGATCATCTGGTTGTGGTGATGACAGCCTACTTGAAAAATAATGAAATCTAGCGGGTTTTCTCCAAAAATTTTGTATGAAACCCACAGGGAGTTTTTTTTGTATCACTGTGATAAAATGCAGACTAAAATGTTATCAAAGGGGAGTTTCTGAGTCATTTAAAACATACTGTACACTCCTAACAAGACAAGAAAAAGCTCCAAGATTTCTGCTTCCAAAAATGAGAACAGAGCAATGATTCAAAATTCCACACTATGCACAGATACTTGCACCTGCACTCTATGCACAGATAAGTTTCAAATCATACTTCAAGATCACAAGAACTACTGGTCTTCAGTTGTTTTTTCTCCAGATTTTGCCTTAAAAACTGTAAAACCTCTTAAAGTACTGATCGTATTGCAGAGGTCTGTAGTTCTTGTTGTAACACATAGGACAGCTAGTTCTAACACTAAGGCTGTAAAACAGAGTGGTACAAAGAGTAACGCAGAGTTCTTTATTCCCTAAATTTTCCAGTATTGCTGTTACTGAGAGCACTTCTCCTGTGACAGAAATAATGGGATAACATCTGAATCAACCTGAGCACTCAAAAAAATAAAGGAAAAAAGCCTGAGGTGCAGCATTAACGTTACTGTACCACAAAGATGATGCTGCTCTTAAGAGGATTAGTTAGATGCTGTCCATATTACCCACTGTTATGACCCATCTGTTCAGGTTTAGAAAAAAACAGGGGAAAAATTAATTGCTGTAAAATAAGTAAGACGAACTCTGAAATTAAATGGCCCTATTTCTTACCAGCATCATAACAGAGTACTTTACCTTTGCTCCAATAGATGGTGGAGAATATTCATTGTGGAAAACAATAAAGAGTTAACATTTTTGGAAAAGTGGAGCAGAGCCTAATTCTTAGGGAGGCTAGGGAGGAAGGAAGAAATGGGGAAAGCAATAAAAAGAGGGAGTCTGGCAATTTTGTATAAAGAGCTCAGGCATTACAGTAACTAGAGCTATGAAATTGTCGGCTATATGTGTTGGCTAAACATATGATATAGACATTTTTCAATGACATCATAACCACATATATGAGGTTTCAGTTGTTTTCTTTATGACATAATCAAAGATCTGATATAACCTTATTCAGATCACCAGCAAAATATTTCTTTAATGTGTAACTGTAAAATAAAAATTAAGCTATTAAATTCAAATATAGAGGTGACTCTGCCTTTGGGCTGGGGGAAATATGTGAAGTCCTTCATCCAGTCTTGTCAGTTTATGGAACTTCTACATCCCATATCATTTCTAAACATCAGAAAGATCCCAGAGATTTTCACTGCATATAGATTATAAAAATGACCATACTGGGTCAGACTAGCCCACTATCCTGCCTCTGATAGTGGTCCAAAGTGGATGTCCAGGAAATGAGAATGTAGGAAAGAATGAACTTCTAAGAATATTAAGGTATAATATAAGAATAGACTAAGTGTATCATCCATAACATTCTGCTTGTAGAACTTGAAATGCAGGTACATTTTGCAGAAAAGGGGACCTCTATGTATTTTAATTTACCTTTAACAGATTTCTCAGCCATGAATCTGTCTAGTCTTCCCTTAAAACAATATAGAATTTCAGCATTCACAGCGTCCTATGGTAAGGTATTCCAAAGCTTAATTACATGTTATGGAAAATCATCTTCTTTCATTTGTTTTTAACCTATGACAAGTTATCTTCATGTGATATCCATTACTTCTGTATTGGAAGATGAACAACCATTCCTTATTCATACTCTGCAGGCTACAAAATTTACTCATGATTTTTTTAGACATCTCATATAACACCTCAGAGTTGCTTCTTTTCTGGACTGAACAATCTTTACTCTAGTTAGTTGTTTCCTTTGTCGAACGTATTCCATGTCTTAGATCAACTTGGTCAGTCTTTTCTGAAACTTTTCCAATTCTATTAAATGTTTTTTGAGATTGACAAATGAGACTTTGCACACAGACTATCATGTATTTATACAGTGGCATGATGATGTCTCTGTTCTGCTTTCCATTTAATTCTTAATAATTCCCAACACTTTTTGGTTTACTCACTGCTACTGAACATTAAACCGATGCTGACATGCATCTATTGAACCCCAAGATGTTGTTCTAGATCAGTAGTGGCTGGCTCTAAGCCCATCAGTTTATAAAGTTGGGATGTTTTTTCCTCACCATGTGTACCACTTTTCCCAAATAGAATATTAGTGAAACTGGTGTTCATTTTTTTTGCCCCAGGCTCTAGTAATACTTACTGCCTAGTTAGAATTGTGAAATGTCTGTTGCATCTGTTGTTATTCAGAATATTTACTAACTTATTTTATTATCTGTCCCAGCTACTTGTAGGTGGAAGATTTATGCTAATTTTAAACAAATAATTTTATGGTGTATATTTAAGAACTTGACTAATTACTTGAAGCTGTAGTTCCCCAGACATATCTGTAGTTTCCATCTCCAATGATAATTATCGCCATCTTCCTCCCCTCACCTTAAATGTTTGTTCTTATCCCCATGTCTCATGTCATCATAAAGACTTGGCTGCAAGGTGAATTGGATCAAGGCATTGATCTAGGTGGAGAAACAAAAAATTGCCAAAGGATTTGTTTTATGCTGACAGGGCCTTTTCTATGTTCTACACTCTACACATTTTAATCTCAGGAATAAAATATGAGAACATGCTCTGATATTTATTTCCATTGCTTTAGGCTGAATATTTTTTCTAAATCATTTAAAATATCCATACGCAAATCTTTGACAATCAGGTTTTTTTTAAATGGTAGCAGTTTTTCAAGTGATAACATTTCTTTTAATATAAAGCAATTCTTTTCCCTTTGATTCTTTAAATCTTTCTTAGTTCTCCTGGAATGAATGAATGAATCAATCAATCAATCAATGTTTCCTGACAATAACACCTAATATATCTTTTGCTTCTATTTCTCTTTACTGAAGCATTATCTGGAAACATTCCTTTTAGTGTTAATGTTCCATGATCATGATACTGTTTTCCAAACAACTTGCTGAGGACTTGTCTCCAAAATATAATCGCACTAACCTCTGAAGTAAATGAAGCATCGATGAAATACTTAATCAGTGATTTTTAATGGCTTTTTAGAATAGAATAGAATAGAATAATTTCAGTTGGAAGGGACCTACAACGATCATCTAGTCCAACTGCTTGACCACTTCAGGGCTGACCAAAAATTAAAGCATGGTATTAAGGGCATAGTACAAATGCCTCTTAAACACTGACAGGTATGAGGCATCAACCACCTCTCTAGGAATCCTGTTCCAGTGTTTGACTACTCTTTCTGTAAAGAAATGTTTCCTCATGTCAAGCCTGAACCTCCCCTGACACAGCTTTGAACCATTCCCACACATCATGGTTTCTGCCATGTCCTGAGAGAAGAGTAACAGCACTACTTTGTCCTTGGGAGCCAAGTGGCAGAGGAGAAGTCAGGGACGTCCAGCAGCTGTGCCCAGTGCATGGCCACCAAGGGCAGGGACAGCCCCCTCGGGGCCAGCACCCCAAAGGCCTTCCTCCAAAAGATGCTGGGCGGAGGGGTGGTGGGCAGGGCAGCACATGGGGGGCCCCGTCACCCCCACGTCACAGTGCCACCACACAGCAAGGCAGCAGTCACAATGCCCCGGAGCAGGATAAAGGGGGCATCCTCCCATGTCCCACTGCCAGCCTGCCCGGCTTTGCCCTCGGCACAGAGCTGGCCCAGGGGCAGCCCGAAGACATACGAGAGGAAGTCCTTGAGGAACCAGTGGAATTACTTGGAGGGGGCTGAGGGAGGAAGACTGGAGGCTGGATGAGGCTGCTGGAGGTTCTCGCTGCAACGCCAGCTCCCCGGGGGCCACTTTCAAAGCTCATCTGATGCATGGAAATCCTTTTCAGCTGGATAGCAGTGGCAAGACCAAGGGAATGCCTTCTTGATGAGCACTACAGAGTTTGCCGTCCTCATCCCCTGTGGAGCCCAGGGCAGCAGCTGTAAGAAATGTGATGCAGAGATGTTGCAAGGGGTCCCAGTGCTTTGGAGCACCCACTGGTGTCCTGCCAGGCACGGGAAGGATTCTTGCCCCCAAAGTCAATCAGGACAGGGGCATTTGGCCACGCTCGGAAGCCCCTGAGATGGCTCCAGCTTGAGGAAGAATAGGGGTTGGGCATCTCCTGGGAGGCATGACCAGCCTGTGGGACGAGGAGGCAGGTCTTGCTCACGTGCTCAGGGAATAGCCGATCGCCAGCTCTGGGGTCAGGAAGGAATTTTCCCCCTGGGAAGATTGGCACTGGTCCCCGGGGGTTTTTTGCCTTCCTCTGCAGCATTGAGCATGACCACTTGTCAGGGCTCCTCTGGTCCATTTTGGCTAGGTTACTGCCTGCTGTTCATGCACCACAAAGGTGGCCTCTCGTGCCCTGCAGCTGGGGGGAGGAAGACTTTTTTTCCCCCAGGGTGGGCTGGCAAAGGTCCACGGGGGTTTTTTGCCTTTCTCTGCGGCATTGAACGTGGCCCCTTGCCAGGGCTCCTTTGGGCCATTTTGGCTAGGCGCCTGCTGCTCCTGCTCCACGAAGGTGGCCCTCATGACCCGCATCCAGGGGGGAAGCTTTCTAGACTCCTGCGGCGGGCACCAAGGGTGGCCCCCAGGTGTTGCTTCTTTTCCTCTGTAGCATTGAGCACAGCCCCTTGTCAGGGCTCCTCTGGGCCATTTTGGCTAGGTTTTTGCCTGCTGCTCTTGCACACCAAGGCTCCACTCATGCCCTGGCTCTCTCTGGCTTTCTTTCCTATTGCAAGTTTGTAGCGGGAGTGAGCTCTGCTCTTCCCTTGGCTCCATTTCCTCAGGTGTTCTTGCTTGTGCAAAACAGCCTGTGCTTGGAAGGGCTCCAGGCTTGCTGCACCATCAGGAGCTGCCACTTTTCAGCTCTCCCTGCATGCAATACAAGAGCAGGGCAGGCACGAGACCACTTTTCATGCATCACTGGCCAAGAAACACAGCAGAGCAAGTTTTTGAAGGCAAAAAGTATGCTTGTCATCGATATGTGTCATACTTTGAAAATACCCCACTGAATCACATCATACCTCCTCTTCTTTTGTGTATGGTCGGTCCTGATCCTCATTCTTCAAGTTCTCACTCTTCTGGAAACAGGGACTGCTTGGCCTGTATTCCTTCTGCTACTTTCTGTAGCTCTGTGACTTGCCTTTGCCAGACTCAAGGGATGTTTTTTCAAGCTAAACTGAAGAATGCATCAGCCTGCTCCTGGCTACACATGTGCATTGTGTTAATGCTTGTAAGCATCGGCTCTGAAACAGATTCAGAAAAATAATAAAATAAAATAAAATAAAATCCTGTTTCCACTTGTAACCTTTGTGATATGTGCCCTTGAAAGTGGTTTTGGAGCTGAAAACCCCCTGGCATTTCAGGCAAATAACAGTCTCATCATTATTTGACTCATGGTGAGCACAGGGAATAGAATAGAATAGAATAGAAAAGAATAGAATAGAATAGAATAGAATAGTTATGCTATGTTATGCCTAGAGTTATGCATGACAAGCTATGACCTAGACCTGAGGGCTCCATCCAGGAGGGCAGCTTTCTGCAGTGAAGGTCCCAGGCTCATCCAGGAGGCAGGGGCAGAGACAGGCACACCTACAACATCGCTCAGGCAGGGACTGAAGGCCCCAGGCTGAGCTGAGACACCATGTCCCCTGGGCCCTTGGCAGGAGACAGTGTGGGTGGGGGTCCCAGGGGAGGCCAGTCCCAGCCATTGAGGCCTATGAGCACCCCCAGGACCCTGGCAGAAGTAGACTTGCACTGCTCATATACTCTTCTTTAGACATTTATGGTTGGCCACTTTGGAGACGGAGTATTGGGCCAGATGGACCTTTGCTCTGATGGAGTACTGTTGTTCTCAGGCTCTTTTGTTTTAGCATGTTTTTCCAAGGGAAACAGCTCAGGCATTTCTAAAAATAAGTACAAGGAGGAAAAAAAAAATCCACGGGGAAATGAACAGGTATTGCTCACCTCAAAAAGATTTGCAACCATTTAGTTCAGGAGCACTTCCTGCTTTAGACTGAAGGCTTGATCTTCGAGCCTCGCTAGTGTCAGAAATGTGGGGGTTTGCCATCCTGTGGAAACCCAGCTCAACTGGATGAACACAGAAGACTTTCAAAAACCGCACTCCACACATGTGGTTTGTTCAGATGCAAATTTGTTCTGATGGTCAAATTATCTCGAGATGATCCACAGTTCTCACCCCCATCAGAAGGTACAGCCTCCTTCCCACAAAGTGACAGAGCCAATGCCTAGACTTGGACATGATTACCCATTCAGTCCCTTCTGCTAGGGCAGGGCTGGGAAGAAATGTCAGAGATTTCCTCAGCATGTACTGCTAGGGACAGAAGGAGGTAGGAAGAAGAATAGAATAGAATAGAATAGAATAGAACAGAACAGAACAGAATAGAATTCAGCTGGAGGGGACCTACAGTGATCATCTAGTCCAACTGCCTGACCACTTCAGGGCTGATCAAAAATTAAAGCACATTATTAAGGGCATTTTCCAAATGACTCTTAAACACTGACAGGCCTGGGACATTGACCACCTCTCCAGGAAGCCTGTTCCAGTGTTTGACCACCCTCTCAGTAAAGAAATATTTCCTCCTGTCAAGTCCAAACCTCCCTGATGGACACAGCTTTGAACCATTCCCGCGTGTCCTGTCACTGGATACCAGGGAGAAGAGATCAGCACCTCTCTCTCCACATCCCCTCCTCAGGAAGCTGTAGAGAGCAATGAGGTCACCCCTCAGCCTCCTTTTCTCCAAACTAGACAAGCCCAAAGTCCTTAGCTGCTCCTCACAGGACATTCCTTCCAGCCCTTTCACCAGCTTTGTTGCCCTCCTCTGGATGCATTCAAGGACCTTCACATCCTTCTTAAACTGTGGGGCCCAGAACTGCAGACAGTATTCAAGGTGAGGCCACACCAATGCTAAATACAGCAGGATAATCACCTCTTTGACTGGCTGGTTATACTGTGTTTGATGCATCCCAGGATGCGGTTTGCCCTCTTGGCTGCCTGGGCACGCTGCTGACTCACATTGAGCCTGCTGTCAACCAGCACTGCCAGATCCCTTTCTGCAGGGCTGCTCTCCAGCCACTCCTCTCCCAAATTATACTTGTGCCTGGTGTTACTCCACCCCAGGTGCAGAATCCGGCACTTGGACTTGTTAAATTTCATGCCATTAATGATTGCCCAATGCTCCAATCTATCTAGATCCCTCTGCAAGGCATCTTGTCCCTCAAGAGAGTCAACAGCCAACTCCCTGTTTGGTATCGTCAGCAAACTTGCTAATGGTGCATTCAACTCCTGCATCCAGACCATTGATAAAAATATTGAACAGAACTGGCCCTAGGATTGAGCCCTGAGGAACACCGCTGGTGACTGGTTGCCAGCCAGATGTAGCTCCACTCACTACAACACTTTGAGCCCTGCCGTTCAGCCAGTTCTTCAATCAGCGCACTGCGTACCTGCTCATCTCACAGTTGGACAACTTGTCCAGAAGGATGCTGTGAGGGACAGTATCAAAAGCCTTACTAAAATCCAAAAAAACTACATTCACCGCCTTCCCTTCACCCACTAGACGGGTGGCCTTATCATAGAAGGATATCAAATTAGTTAAACAGGACTTTCCCTTTGTCAGCCTGTGCTGACTGTTCCTAATGACTGCATTGTTCTTTGAATGCCTTTCAGTAGTACCCAGTATGATCTTCCCCATAATTTTTCCAGGAACTGAGGTTAGGTTTTAACTAAAAAACATATAAAAATAATCTTCTATGAAAATCTATTAAAATAATGTATACATCATAACCAGTGGTAAAAGGCTTGTGATCGCTTCCAAGGTCTTTTAAACTGCAAACATTGCATGAAGTGTTCACATAGGAGTTTTGCTATTCTACCTGGCCACTCTCAACACAGAAACTACTGGAATTAGAAAAAAGTTCAAATTATGACACACACAGAGTTACTAATATGACTATAGGTTTCAGGTTGAAAATCTAGAGAAAATGTTTTCTGATATCTTTGAGAGATCATCTGAAACATGTGGAAGGTATCTCCCCTCCAAAGGTATACAGCCAAAAAGTGAAAAGCATACTACCAGCTAAGTGGGTAAGTGACAGATATACAAGGATGAAAAATAGAAATTTAGAAAGGAAGTTATTACACTTTTACATTGACAATCTTGCTGTTGCTGAAAACATGATTCATTATTGGTGAATTTCATCCTGTTATCAGCTTCTACATAGAGAAAAATCGCTACTATTGAGAAAACAGAAAGTTTAATGGATACAGTTCTTAGGCATAAGGGAGTCTAATTTCTTCGCTCATGGCCCTGTTGCTTACAACAGTAATTTCACTGATCTCAGTGACACCATTCATGTAAATAACTACACATAACTGGAGGAGGAAACAATGTAAATAAAACCAGATGTCATACAGAAAGCTAGTATTAACATAAATTAAAAGTGAAGAGCCAGATTCTTCCCTGAGTCTGAAGACCTCAAGTCAGTGTTGGAAAACACAGGAAGACTTCAGGTACTCAACACACTGTTACTCTGTTTTGATTTACATTAACTTCAACCCCATTTTGTATGTGAGTAAATATAAATTAGAATTGCACCTTCTCTCTTGAGTACATGATCTTTGTGAGATTTTATACAGGAAAGTGGCAGTGTAGCAGAGCAAATGGCCTGCCAGACCACTTCCTCAGCATTCTCCGTATGTATTGGCTTTCACCTAATACATACACTTTTTTGTCACAGTCATAGAATAATTTACACAGGATGGGGTTTCCCTACCTTTGCATCAACAGTGTAAGGATAAAGATGTAAGGGTATAAAATATCCAACTTTACATCTTATACTTTTTAAAACACAGACTATATTATTAATGATTTTCTCCTTCTGTTAATTAAATGTTCTGTAATATGACAGAGGGCAATTAATAAACAAGGAGTAGGAACTCTAGGAAATTGCAGGAGAACAATAATCAGCTATAAGGAGCAGCTCTTGAAGAATTGAACCCCAGTTTCTTTTACAACACATTTTTTACTTTTAGTTCACATCTTAGATTATTGCATGGCAGGTATCAACTAAGCAGAAATGTTTCACATTTTTTTATGGTATACAACAGGATAAAATGAGAACCTTATAGTAAGATAAATGATGGACACTTTCCTGAGATCTCAATAAAATTAACTAAAACATTATCTAATTTAATATCAATCTGCCTTAGAAAGAAGGCTAAATGTATATTTTGYCTCAAGTAATTCCCTTATAATTGGAAGTTATATCACATTTCTGTTTCTTCCGCTCTCTCCCTGCTTCCAGTAACAACAGGCAATGAACCAGTGTTCTGTTTAGCTTCCCTGGGAAACCAGAAGTAAAATTACTAAAGCCACTGATATCAGTTGGGCTAGAATTTCATGCTCGTGCCATCATCCCCTGCTGATCCTTGTTCAGAGTCCTTATCTGAGTTAAAAAGTGGTTCATTTGCATTCAGGTGAAAGAATGACACACACACTGAGGTGACATTTTAAAAGACAAACTGCAGCTTTACCATCTGTCGTTCTCCAGACCTAACTTCTCTCTTCAATGCACAGTATAGGTCACTCACTAGCTGGTCAGAGACAAAAAAGACAGTGGCAAGAGTCAGTGTGACTCTCTCCAGATGTTCTTAGCAGGGGAGCTGAAATGAAGGTCATAAATGTTGGAATAAGTCCCAGATGTGGGTTTGTAGTATGGTATGGTATGTCACTGGGAAAATGATCTATTTGTTTCAAGAAAGGTTCTTAAATGAGTAAGCAACTAGCTGGATAGAATACAGCTACAGTTCTGTAAAAAAACATGTCACAGGGTGTCTCAGCTACTATAATATTCCAGACAAAGTAGATACATTGTGAGTAAATTATGAAAAAACATAGATTAATAAATCCCCTCAGATTACAATGCCAGCATTTTAATGCATGAATTACCATAATTGTTAAACATCTCAAATACTACTTTTCAGAAACACAGTAGCTAGGAACAATGGTGATTCCAGCTGTTGACTATTTCTATGGCATAAGAAAAAGGGTCAAGGATCCCCTTATCAGCATCTACTCTTCCCTGCCTACTCCAGCACACACTACAGGCCTGAAAGGAAGAAAGCAAAACAGAAGCCCGCCCGAGGTTCCAAATCAGCTCACAGGGGAAACTTGTTAGCGAGTGCAGAACTGAGCACTTCTGAGCCTGTTGTACTTTATGCAGTGGACTGGAAGCAAAGAGGCACAAAAGGCAGCTTTGAAGAAATTCTGCTTCCCACCTTCCCCACACTATGCTGTACACAGTTCAGATACAGCCAGGAGCTGGGCCAAAATGTTTGGTGTGGCTATATCATACTCCATTGGACAGCTGGAATCATTTTATGTTGCTATTTTAATTTGAGACAGAAGTTGTGTCTGTTTTTCTTTTCATATTTAATCTGTTAGCTAAGACTTAGCTTTCCCTTTTCCAAAAGCTCATTTAGAATGCAGTTTATTCCATACTTCATTTTCCTTGTATTTCATCTAATTGTATTTTTAATGGCTGAACTCTGCTTTGTTATACATCCTCTATACATTTATCTCATAACTGCCAATCAATTTGGCCCTAAGTTTCTTGAAGACCATGTAAGAAGAGAGAATCTTCTTGGAATGAAAATGCTTGAATTTTAATCAATGTGGGGGAAGAAGCTTTGTACATGTTCTACATGAAAGCCCAGGAATTTTTAGAACTGAAACCTCCCCCAGAATGGTTTCTAGTATCAGCAAGTGTTCAACTGCATTCTATGAATATTATTTGTCAGCAAGAGAAATGCATGATAGCGACACTCTTTTCAAGATGGCAAGAAAAAGAAATGAGACACCTGAAGGACAGCTTCCTAGAAGGCCATGTAAGATAATTAAATTCTAATTCCTACTTCTATATAAGAAACATAGCTGAACAAACTCCTAATGATTAGTCCTTTAGTTCTTCCTGTTTGGCAAAGCTTCCTTACTTCAGTTTCTCAGGACAGAGGAGGAGACTGTATTCAAAGTACAAAGTACACATCAGAAAATATCTTTCTACATGCCCCACCATGGAGCATAAAAAGTAGATGCTCACTTGCTTATCCCTTTCAATATTGTATTATTGGCTCCTGGAAACCAGTTGTGTAGTGTGTGAAGGAAGCAAGAGAGGTTTATTTTAGCTGGCAGCTTCTCTTCATGTCCTTCGAAAAGCATTTTTTTCTGAGGCGTTGAGCACAGTGATTTTCAGAACGGTTAAGTCAAGAGCAACCTCTGGTTCTCAGCAACTCTGAAAACCAGGCCATGGGCATCTCACTTTTGCTATCTTTTTCAGAAAAAAAGGCTTAACTAAAAGTGCAGAAACGATCATTCTTAACCTTGCAGCTATCTTCTCTTACTTCTCTCTGCAGGGCTTTCATTCTCTCTCTCTAGGCACTCTCTTCATCTCTCCAATATCATCACTTCTCTCCACACATATGTTCTTTCCCTCCAGTGCTTACAGTTAGTCTCCACCATTCCCTCTTCCCTCTCATTTTCTATCTGATTATTTCTGAGAAGCTGTCTGTTCTCCAAATTATCCCTATGACTACAGTTAGTGCCTTTCGTTCCTACTCCCAGCCAATCCTATCTCTTTCCAGTCCACAAGTGACCCCCACCCTCCCTGTCTAGATTCTTGGTAAACAGAATTCACATTGAACAGCTGAGTAACCAATTGTTTAGTACCACCCCTTTCAACCTAGTAGTGCCATTCAATAAAATATCTACACTTGTAAGAAGTACAGTAAAGATTTTATGACAAATGTGCTATGAATATGAAGCTTGCCACTGAAAGCATATTTATCTAAAATCATGTGCTGTACAGCTGTTTTTTGCTGGCAACACACTTAGAATGGCTGGAGTATCCCATGATTAAACTGAATTATATTGTCCTTTCTAGCTTACAGAAGGCTTTTTCCTTCTTTTTTTAAAATCTGCCATCCTTCTTTATAGTTGTCATATGCACTTACAAGAATTTCTTTGGTATAAACAAATTTCTCTGCTAAACAACATCAACTCCTATACTAATGGGCACACAACATTACTGGGTTTTGTTAGAAACTGCAAAAGAAATGGTCTTCCTGATATAAGCAGAGACATACATATGCAGTGAGGAACTCTCATTCTGAATTCTCAGGGACTGGAATAAACTCAGTAGGACTATCTGCTGTGTCATGCTAATAGGTTCTCCACAGGCTCGATCACCCTCATAGCAGGAGTGTGGTACAACCCAAAGCTCTAAGTTCTTTTCCATCAAAGCAGTTTTTAAAAAGGCAAGGGCCAAGATTTGCAAAAGTAACCAGTGACTTAAAGGCAGTAGCCAAACTAGGTACTGTAAGAAATCAAGTCCACTTTGAGAATCTCCCAAAGGTGGGTAAAGCTGAAGCCCCTCTTTTCCTCCAAGCCATTTAGACTAGGACTAAATTTAGGATAAAAGACAAGCTGTACTTCTGTGCTTTTGCTGAATTTCTAAATCCATTTAACTGTTGGAAGTTGAATGGTTATGTAATTCTCTAAATCTGAAGAGTATCTCATAGATTATTAACAAGTTATGGGCTTGTAAACTACACAGCTGCATGAGTCAATGACTGCTAACAATTTTTTAAAAAAGCACTGTCTTACACAAAAAAACCCCAAAAGTCTCACTTGTTGTCACAATGATTCATTTGCTCAACAGCACTCAAGGTGCTGCTACCTTTTGGAGAAATCTTTTTACCCCAGTGTTTGGCCCAGTGAATCCAACTTCTTCCTTTCGTAAGTCTTAGAGTCTTAAAAGAATAAGAAAGGGCACATGCAGCTGCCTTTGGCTACTTTGCATGAATGTCTTGGTACCATTTACAAGTTGATCAAACTGGAACGGCCTTTAGCCCATGAGAGTTAAGATAAATTGTATTAACTGCCATCTCAATTTTTTTACAATTAATACCATGATAATAAATCTGTACATCTGAGGATAAAAGAAGAGGAATACTGAACATAATGGTGGATGAAAATAAAATGTTAATAAAATTTAGTCAGACTACTATGCCAGTAAATTGGATAGAAAAATTAAACTACGTTCATTAAATTTAAGAGAGATCCACTCCAAATCCTCGTTCAGTTCACTAAGATTACACAAATGAGAGTACACAGATTTGGCTAACAGTACAAGGAGAAAACAAGGAGAGAAATACATTCAACCTCAGAAAGCATGTATACGAGGTCAGCAGCAGGCTTTTTTTTCTTTTTAATGCAGCTGTCGTCTTTGGCTGGATGAGGGTAAAGGAAATACCTTCTCACCAGATACAAACTGCATTACAGCCTTTGGCAAAGAGTCTTCGGCAAAGACAGTCTTCATACAAAGCCTGCATTACTGCACACTACTGCTTATAAAGAAAACAGACTGATGAAATTTCTTCCTCAGCAGCTTAAAGTAGTATGTAGAAAGAGAACAGGTTTGTGAAATGAGTGAACAGTTGAAGACTTGATATTAAGACACACGAGGACATGCTGGAAAAAACATTAAATAGTCTCTCTCTTTCACAGTCGTCTCTGATTTGTCACCCAATTTTCATCACACTCTGCACTGGAAGGTTCTCAGCCAAGCCAGTTGACTGACTGCATATATAGCCCCAGCTCATCAAAAGAATGAAGTAAAATATGCTAGCTTAAACCACTGCAGTTGCAAACGTGTTTTGTTTAACATCTACAATGGCATATGAGTACAAACCTTAAGAGAGCAGCACAGCAGAAGCTTGAAGGCCTCTACAGTAGAAAGGCCTACAGTAAAAAAGACCTTTACAGCAGAACAAGTGAGTTTGGGAACTCCTGTATTCAAGAATAATTAACAATTCAGTAGTCCATTTCTGATCAAACAAAGCTTCTTTTCTTCTCCTTTACCAATAATTCTTAAGCAGGACATTACTGCATTTAGAGAATTCTGTTTTATAAGCAAATTAAATGTAAATGTTTAACACGCATAGTAGACGCATATTCAGTTCAGCTCAGGACTATCTGTGAATTTCCTAAAATTCCAGGAAAGTGCCTCTTCTGAGATKAAGAGTAACCTATTTGCAAAAGCCTATTCCTTCTGAAGCTAATTAAAATCCAAAAGAAAATAATCAGTTTTCAGATTTTTACCAGGTGTTCTTTTCCACAAATACTCTTACATCCCTAGTCTCAGTGTCTACCTTTCTGAGGCTTCAGTAAACCATTTCTACCCTTTATAGATTTGGATGTTTTTATTATCTCAGATAGTACAAGAGGATCTCTGTCCATTGGCTGCTACTGAGTTGCCAGATTTTAATTTAAGTAAGTGAGCTATCTGCCCTGAAAATAAATGTCCTGATCTCTTTCTTCAGATCTCCATCTCAACCCTTTTCATTGCTGTTTCCTCGCTGCTTTCTTGTTCATTATGAGCGAGCACTCACACTCCCAGATACACGCCCTCTGAAGTTCTTCTGACGTGACTACAGCTTCCCCTTAGATGTCCAAGCTAGCTTACTTTCCATCTTCTGCTTCTACTTCTTTCATGAGTATAAAGGTTTTTCCATCCAAGGGCCATAAATAAGACAAAGGATTCTAACAAATAATTTTTCAACAAAAGTCTATAGAAAACTTTTTAAAACCTAATTTTTGAAAGTTACTCTAGTCTTCCAGCAGAATTCAAAACTTTTAAACACATTTCAGGAAAGCAAAAGACAAACTAGAATTTTTAGAATTTGATGGCATTTTCTAGCCTTTGAATTTGATCTCCTGGAGTGGAAGATCAGAAAAGCTGACAGCTGGCTGCTTATTCCTCTCAGAGACAAAATTACAGGAGAAAGAAAAATAAAAATTACCAAATTCCATTTACATCTAGTTTTGATGTATTTGTGGATTATGAAAGGGAGTAATTGGGATTGACTGGGCTAAACAGTAGGGTCAAAAGAACCATGTGAAAGAGCTTTCCTGACTTCAGTGAGATCATATTAGAGGTCAAGCTGGTCACAGGTTTTAAATCCACATGATTTAGTCTGTGACAAGATAGTCCTGAGTCCTAAGGAAGAATATCATACTGGAAAAAATGTGCCCTACATAGGGATGAGACAAGACTGATTCAATACTAAAGCCAAAACTCAGCAAATTAAAGTCTGAAAAAGAATTTTCCATATCACTACAAAAGCTACCTCCATTGTGGAAAATGTTATGATTAAGTGAACCATCAATGGTGAACCAAAATTGCAAAAGAATGGAGTTTTCATACAAGTTGTTCTAAAGTGAAATCTCCAGATGTGACCACCAGGAAAAGTATACTTTGTTAGTAGCTAGTAAAAGATGATAACTCATATTTCCAGACACATCCAAAACAACCTGTAGCCAATTCTGACTGAAGTGGAGGCTTTAGTGCTAAATTGTATTACTGTCTGAGAGACCCACAAGCAAACATCCTTACTGGGAACATTAAATATGTCTCCCTTCAAGCAAGTCAGCAGAAAATCAATATGAAATTTTCAGTGGCTCCCATGCAAATCCAGCTGTGAAAGAGATTTCCAGATCTCTACTATTCATTTAACTTTCTCCAGCTGCCAAGTAAGGCACTTATTGTCAGTTATTATCTAACCTAAGCATGCCACAATATAATGATACCTGAAACTAAGGTTATTTGAAATATAGCTGTACTTCTAAACATAAAATCAGACTTATAAATTAATGCAAAAAAAAATTTCTATTGAGTAACAATTTGAATTAATACCTTCCACACATGTAAATTAGATATTTTACTGATAAACAGGCCACAAGTTGAACTTACATGGTAATCAAAAGATGTTAATGTTTTCTACATGGCAATTTTAAACGGCCATGCCTTCAGTGACAAGAGATTTCTGGAGAATGTGCACTATCACAAAATCACAGAATAATTAATTTTGCAGGGACTTCAGGAAATCTTATCATTGAACCTACTCAACGTAAGGTCAACACTGAACTCAGACCAGGTTGCTGAGGACTTTTTCCATTACAGTCTAGTTTTGGTTTGGTTTTTTTTTTCCCTTGAAGCTATCTCTCAGTATATCAGTCAGGTGGTCACATCAAACTGTCATATATTTGCTTCCTTTAAATCTATAGACAAAGAGAATGGAACAGATTTGCCGTATTTCATCCAATGCAAATTCTGTTTTTGATTATTTTTCATCAAATGCCCTACATTGACTTATTGAGCATGTGTTTAGATATCTGTATATTTCAGACAGGTAGCCTTCTGAGGACTTCAGGAAATCATCTCATCCAACCTTCTACTCAAAATAAGGTTAATGCTGAACTCAGATCAGGTTGCTCAGGGCATGTTCTGTTAAAGTGTAGTTTGGGGTGGGGATTTTTTCTCTCCCTCGAAGCTACATCCAGTATATCAGTAGGGTGGTAGCAATGCATACTGATTTCAAAGTCATGATTCTGTCATGAAAAAATAACTTCCAGCACAGTATATTGGCTCAGAGCTTAGAGCTTCTTTTCTTCTTCTCTGGTTTTGCTTTGTTTTTGGTTTTGTTTTTTTTTTTTTTTTTTTAAGCAGCTACCAATGAGAACAATAATATGTTACAGGTTTTGCCACACAAAACCTGGATGGTTTTGCCATACAGTGTTCACCCAGCTTGCACAAAGATGAAACCAACACTCAACTACACAAAAGCCACCAAAAACCAGCAGATGACAATAGTGTCCCCATTTGCTTTTATCCTGCTTCAAAAACATTTCAGAGACACATGATTTTTGTTCCCATATTTGGAAGATAAGACTCCTACCCTATTTTAACTTAGATTGACTCAAATGTGTTATAGTTAATAGTTATAGTTATTATAGTTAAATGCTATAATATCCTTTAATGTATATTCCCTAAAATAGATTGTAATTCAATTAATATTTTTGGTAAGATAAACACTTTTCCCTACATAACTTTTGAAAAATGAGTGGAAACCAGGAAGTGACAATGAGAAGCTAAAACTGAGAAACCATCTTGAAAATAAACCTAAGATCAATGCAAAGCTTCTATCTTATTCCCCTTCTCCAGCTTTCATAGCAACCATTTTATAAATCATTCCAGAGTACTGTATGATGAAAGTAACAATGCCCCCCATTAGTAAAAACATCACTATTATACCCATACAGGGTTTTCCCCTCTTTTCTGGAAGAATATTTATGCAAGTGAGAGTTATAATAATGGTTGGAACAAACTACCTCATGGACAGGTGCTGGGCAAGCAACCACTGAACTGGAGTGCTGCCAGTACACCTCACTCTTGGCTGGATCTTTCCATGGCAGAAAGCTTAGCCATAATGTTCAAATTTCACTCATCAGCCAACTTCCCCTTTTTCACCCCTTACTCCTTCCCCTGCCAGTGTTTCCCTTTGGATGCAGTGGGGCTTTGTGCAGAGGTTATTGAGAATCCAGTATAATTCTTAACTGTATTCATTCAAACTTTGGATGAAACAAGAATAGTGTCAATTTTAAATCCCTAACTAGTGGTAGTGGTAGGTATAAAAATCTTCCAGTGTTGGAAACTCTGGCTGCCTAATACAAAGTCTTTCTTTCAAGGCATGGATTATTCTTTTCTGATTCATTTGTGGTTTTCTTCTTTTCCACTCTACAAGCTTACCATTGCATTTCTTAGCTTCCTCTCCTAGTGCCTTCTCCTAGTGCCTTTGAAGGTAACTTCATGCTAAATCCTATATTGGAAAGCCCAAGTTTTTCTTTTTTTTTTTGGTTCTGCAACTCCCCCAAAAATACTTATTTAGAAAGCATTTTGGAGTGCTTATTAGACAGAACAACTCGGTTAACAGAATTTACATTTCAGCTGTAATCCTTCAAAGGAGCATTTTCTACACATTCCTTGCTTTTTAGTGAAGTGTCCCTGATAACATCAGCTTCAAAATCTTACCCCAGAACCATATCTGTGGGGAAATTTGCTGGTTCAAATCCACAGCTCTTGCTTCTCAGGAAAGAGCTCTTCAAGAAAAGGATTTCTGGTCCTTGAACTTCAGATTTGGCTCTTAACCATAATACTGAACTTTATGAAACATCACACAGTCAATTCAGTATCAAAGGCTTTGTGCCCCAAGGCACACTTTCAGAGTTAGACCAGTCTGGCTTGGATCCACAGCCAAAATTACACCATTTACAGATTCTGCCCCCCGATCAACAACTGATTTGCCTGAACTTAGTTACTTCAAAGTCTTGATTCATAGTGTTATTGCCACTGAACCTCTAGACTTTTAACAGTTAAACTCTAATAAGACATTTTCCACCAAAATGCATTCCAACAGCTGGACCACAGATCAGGATGCTGCAAGGCTACAGTCAGCTCTATTCTTCAGTATATAACATCTTTTTTGCAGAACTGTGTTCAGTGCTAAACCTGAAACTAGTCTTAATCTGGGTGCAAAATTTAATAAACTATACCATTTGGTTGAATATAGCATTGCTGAATCCAAAGAGCAGAAATACATAATGTTCACCACAAGAGAGCAATTAACCATTTCTCAGTTCAAACAACATATACACAAGGAATAAAACTTGTACATCACAGAAATGCTAGCATCTTTATTTACAAATGGAAGGAGATATGTAAATATGACAATATTCCCACATGTAAAGAAATTATACTTACTCTATAAATATTTTTTAATAGTAGCAAGTACAGCCAGTGTTGAGGAGGTAATGAAGTTAAGAGGAGCTACTGTGCACTCTTTTATAGATATAGTGACCATTGTTATCTCTTTAAAATAAGGAGAAGTGTAGAAAGTAGAAAGCTTCAATGCAGGTTCAATACATGAAAACAAAGAAGGTAAGCCTATAGGATTCAAAACAGTATACAAAGAATTCACATGACAAACTAGCTGTAGGGAAGCTCTGGCTTCAGGATAAAACTTAGAAAACAGACTCCTGTGCATCTATTGCTGCACTATAATTAAACCATTACATTGAAATACAATGCTGTTAACACAGCATAGTATTAATGATCAGTAAAAAAATAGAAACTGTTATTGCCTAATGCCTAAATTCTTCGGAGTGCTTTTTACCTATAAATATCTGAAAGGCTCAAAACACAACAGTAATAGTTTTTCAAAACATTGTGATAAAGCTATTTCACTATTTATTCTGACACAGCACATTTAAAATAACATTGCTTTTTAAATCTTTCAGGCCTTTGAGTAATTATGGCAGACCTGAGCCCCTTGCCATTTCCCTACCCCTACTTATTTCTCTCTTAAATTCTCTGAATTAGGAGTAGTCTACTCAGGTAATTTGAGGTGGATGTACGTTTTCCCAACATTCAACAAGTACAGGTTTGCAATAGTTCCCATGCCAGAACTCTTCTTTGTAGGCAGTTAGTCAGAGCATTTGTCTCTGCAGCATGCAGCATTTTGCATGAGTTTATAATTGACACAATAACCACACTATAGTTGGAAGTAGATTAACAGCCTTACAGCTGCACAGCATATTGACAGGTAGATAGAAGAGTAGTAAAAAGCAAGCTTACAGTGAAGATTTTACATAATACAATTACAAAGAGGAAAAAAAGCAATGACTTACCTGTGGAGATGAGGGACTAAAAGTCACATTGATGACAGATTCTGTGTGTCCCCCCAGTTTATGTGAAAAAGTGCTTGAATGCATTTCATATATGTAAGCCTAAAAACCAATGAGATTATATTTTCACTTTAAAGAAATATATCATATTCTAGAAGCACTAAGTTATAGTATAGGAGGACTACATATTCAGCCTACAGAGAAGTTAGAAAATTTTCATAATAGCTAAACAGATATAAAAGTCATCAACATCTTAGAATTTCTATAATTCAGGATAGTTTACCAAATGCTTAAGTTAACTCAAATGAAAAAAAAAAAAAGATTTAGAAACAGTAACGCAATCTTTTCCCCTCAAATAACTAAACGTTAGGTGTATTTCAAGTAGGCAGGTAAAAAATGACCCTTTTAAAATACATTTTTAAGGGCATTCTTCAGAATTTAAACCTTATCTTTTAAGTAGAAATATGTAGAATCTAAAACCTTGGTTTCTAAATTTGAAAACTCTTATGTTTGTTGCTACATTAAATAAAATTTTTCAGTTTCTACATAGGTCTTTGCAGTTTTTAATTGAACAGCATAGAACTCAATAACAAATCAATATGAGTGATGCGGGTATCATCAATGAGAAGCAGCATACTGCCTGCCTTTGCTTCTCAAAGGAAAAAGGGAAAAGCACTTTCCGAGGAGTAAATTAAATTTAGTAGCAAAATAATTATATTCTTATTGGTACAGCCTCAAATAATGAAAAAGTGCCAATGCAAAACTGCATTAAGAAACCAATCCAAAATTCAGTGAAAGTCATAGACATACTGATACTATGAAAACTATTGGATTGTGATATTAAATTAGCATTATCTTACATAAACAAAACAGAAAATGTTTTAAAATAAATCCTGTAGTATAGGTCCTCCACATAAGAAACACTTGTGAGAGTCACATGCAGGCACATAGGATTGTTTTAGTCTATGCCTTATCTAGTAAAAATAACAATTCTTTGCAGGATACAGTCAGACAGTATGCATAGATAAGGCATATCAGGAGACACATAACATATGTAGAAAATATGCAGACTTATTTGGTACACTATGAATAAAATGTGTATCTCAAAAGAAAGAATAAATTGTAAAGCATGCAAAAAAGTAGTCAAAGATGATAATCCAAACTTTACAGTTTCAATAAAAAATTAAAATATTCCATTGTCTTTACTAAATCTCTGCAGTTAAGACTATGAACATGGAATTCAGAGCACAGCCTAACATAAACTAAACCAAACTGCACAAAGGCACTATTACAACAATGTGTTATTCTGTGACYTGTCTTAAGTTTTTTGTTGACAGTACCCTAAAATGAGTTTAATCTTTCAGACCCAAGGCAGCTGAGCTTCCCTTAGCAGATGGCAAACTGCTACAAGATATGTGTCCCAAAAACTTGTGGACTCAACTGACAGTCTTCCCAATTTATGAAAAGATTCATGGACCAATGCAGGTCCTGAAAAACACTTAATGCCTCACTCAGAAAACAAATCTTATCAGCCAACTCCAAAGATTCTGTAGTCCAAACCAGCACTGAAGAAACACTCGATAGTCCTCAGTGTCAACTATTCCATTCATGACCACATTCACTAAGAGGCAAACCAAGAGGCCAACTGTAAATCTACTTAATTGCATCCCGTTTATATACCTCACATATTCTGGATACAGTCCAGGATATGGAATTAAAACCATCTACTGGCATAAATGAAGTACCTAAAAACAGACAGAAACATAGGTATCCATTTTTAACCTCTGGATCTTTTGTAGCATTCCACACAGATATTGCCATACTAACTGGGAAAGTAGCAGAGTCCCCAGTAATGTGTTAAAATCATTGCCGCCTCCTTAAAAGGATACAGCAAACACTTGTTAATTGGAAATTCTGCCTTAAAAAGTAAGACCCTCCTCCCTACTTTTTAAACATCTCAGGAAACTGGTCATAATAATGAGTATTTGATTGCTAGTAATATAAAAGCAGCAATTTTTTTTGTTTTAAAACATATGGCCATACCACAGCTACTGTGACTTATACTACTTGGGACATGATCAGTTCACAAGGGAACAGATAGGTAAGGGGAACCCAAACAAGATAAAAGTGATATAATGACACAAAAGAAAGCATTCTGATATGTCTGTAGACATGAAATTAGTTTCTCTGATGAAAAGTACAAGACCATGTATTTGTAAATTCAGTCTGTACACAGGACTACTCAAGTTCTTGCTGTTCCCATACAGAAATGCCACAATTGCTGTTTGTAAATACCTGCAGTTAGTCATAAGATTCCTCTTTATTGACATAAAAATATTAAGAGGTAGTGTTGGTTATTTACTTCACATCCTAAACAGATTACAATATTGCCAAGTAATTAGGCTTAAACAGAGAAGGTTTCAGAGTTCTAACATAACAGCACCCTTCAAAATTTCCCTTATTTTACAGGGCTACATCCATCCGTTCTCCTCCTTCCATACTGGCTCTCCATTCTTCACTCTGATGATACTATACCATGACTCAACTGGTATCAAAACGATCAGATGCTGACACCTGTGTGTTATCTCAGTACCTGTAACATTGTGCTCTATTCTTCATAGCCAAGCTTTGTCACACTGTATATCACCTGGCCCTACTGTCCAGACTTTCCACAGGACTTCCTTCTGAGAACAGAGAGTGCTAGCAATGACCTTTTTACTCCAGCAAGGATGAGGTGTAAAGACTGCAGTCAGGTTGTACTTCACCACCACCACCAGAGTGCCAGAGCAGACTACAGCGTTCATGCTCACATAATTAATGGGAATCTGCAAGTCTCAAGAAAATGAGAGATGAGATGCTGTAGAAGTCCATATTCCAGGGAGACTCCAGAAAGGAAAGGAGTACGCTGAGTGAGAGGAGAGCAAGAAGCATTACAAGCTGCACTGCGGTCTCCAGAACAGGATGCTCCTCTGCATCTAACTGACTGAAGAAAGACAGTATTCGTGAAAACAGGGAAAAATCATTCTTACCAAACAGCACCCCAAAATCCTGTGGACCTCTTGTCAAAATGGTTCAATAGTATCACAATACTCAGTAATGCCATGACACTTTCTAGGTGTTTGTATCATGAAAGATTCAAATCCTATTCCTCATAGCTATTGTACACATGTCCATCCCCTTTGGAACTGTGGGAATGACAAAAACAAGACAAATACGTCATGTTTCTTAACACACTACAGAACTTTGTTAGATATAAGAACTTAAACAGAATAGAACTGAATGAGGAAAATACTGGAGAGAGTAAAATCAACTCTAAAATTCAGATGTTTGGTACATAGCATAAGTCCTCTGGACTCCGCACAACTCACTCATGGGGAGCTAGTAAAATAGATTTACAAAACTCCTATTGCAAGCAATTATTTCCCTTCACAAGCTAATTACTCTGCAATTGCAAGTTTTTGGATGCCTGCATCAGTTCTTCTGCATATACTAAGACCAGTCTTTGACAGAGAGGTATAGGCAGCAGACAGGACTATGCTTTCTATCACTCACCATCTTTTCTCTTTCTGACCCCAAATTGCCTTACTGTCACTTTTCTTTTTCTCTTCAAGCCTACTATGCTCCCTCCCTTTCATGGAAGTAGGCACAAAGAAGAGGCAAAGTCAAGGACAGCAAGAGTCAAGACCACAAAATGCTCTGAATCACAGATCTACAATGCCTTCCAATAATTTCTGAGCCAAGAAGAAACATGGCTCCATGTCTTAACCAAGAGAACATATCACAGAGAGAGATGGTTAGTGAAGCTGAAAATTTTCCATCATAATCTAGTGGCTTACAGCACTTTGCCAAACTTATCCAATAAAAACTAATTTTCCATTCCAGGTTCTCAGTTTAATTTGGGGAGGAACACATTCATTTTTGGCTTAATCTCTATGTCCCAATTCCTCTCTGTAAAATAGGTGTGATAATATTTCACTGTTTTTTTGAAGACAAATCCAATGTTTGTGAAACCCAGGTATTCTAGTAATTTATGCTCTTCCACACAGTTCCTAAATCAACCATGTGGCTCATACCTTTCTTTCAAAAAATGCTATGAAGCTTCAGTAGAATCTAGCAAGTGCATATTTGGTTGTCTAAAAAGAGATGTTAGCTAATAACATTTCTCAACCTAAAAAGCATTCAAACTCTTACCTCCCACCTTTCAAGAAATGCTTCTGAGCCCTGAGCTAAAGGTTAGGCTGGGATGCAGCACTCTTCTGAATCGTCACATTGTGTAACAAGATTCACCAGGTCAGAGAAAAGTAATGACAAGCAAGTACAGATAGAAGCCCACCTGTAGCTAACCACTGAAGCATTCATCAGCATGGGAAAGATCTTCACTTTGATCTTTACTACAGAGACTACTTTCATATTGAACAGCTGCTAGACAAAACACACAGAACATGGCTGGTAACACAACTTTCCCACTCTACTTCATTCCTACAATTCTATCCTAACAGAACTGGTGTTAACCTTCTTTCTGATACTGTATTTCTAGCCCTATAAATCATAAATATTTAGGTGTGGTGGTTCAGCTTCAACAGAAAAAGTGGCAGAGTCCCTGACTACATCCCAGAATAGTTTATTATGTTGTGGTAGCTATCATCTTCTCTTCCAATAACTGTGCTTTTAAGGAAAGTAATAGCAAATATTTTAAATCAGAGTAATTTTAGCATTTATTTAATCACAATAAAATGTGATTAAAAGAAAAACATCACCATAAAAAAAGTGTATAAAAACAGCTTCTGTTTAAGTAATTCTAGGCACAGATATTTAAGCTAGCCAGTGATAGTCTAAGTTCTGAGAATAAAAGTTAACTTGATGCAAGATTGAAAATAGACTTTTCAGTAAATTTATTTTTAACTTCAATAGTAAAAACAAAACAAAACAAAACAAAACAAACAAAAAAAAAAAACCCCAAAGGAAATTGTATTTTAACAGAAATGACATTCAGGTACTCATAAGAAGTGGAATAACTCCAGTATAAACATTCTCCTACTATAGTCTGCCATCATTCTAGTTTTACTATATTTCTGATGTCATTCAAATTGTTTTTCTATTCTATACTTACTAGATTTTTTTAGCATATTCTTCTCTACAGAAAAAAAAGAACAGTAAATGAATTATAAATGATACAATAACACTAGCCACAGAAGAAAAAAAAAAGTTGAAAATATGAATTCAATGACAGAGGAAGAACAGATTTTCAGCAAACCAAATGTAATAAAAAAGAAAGCAAAACAGTCTAGGAAGTACTCAGCAATACCCAAAATACATATGTGCATATAATCTGTTATAGACTTTAGCCAAAGTCAATCCCTTTTTTTTATATTAAGACCAATTTCTTGTAATAAAAATACTGATTCAGTAGATACTGGTATTTCCTTTCCATTTCTGTCCAAGGGTCAGCCAAAAGTAAAAATCATTTACCTGTACCAATAGCTTCCAAACAAGTTTCCTGCACCCATAACCACATACTTACTTGTGTTTCCTTTCACTTGAAGTCTGAAGAAAATTTGGAGTAGTCAGTTTTCATTAACCCACAGTGTGAGAGTGTACTTAGCACCTTATATGTATATACAAGCTTGTGCTTTCTTCTTTAAATTTGTAGCAAGAGACAGGGAAGAAGGGTGAAGGTCCCTCCTTGAGGGGAAGAATTTGTATCCAAATGGAAAACTACTTAATTCTACTGCATTGGTAGAGAGAGCATGCTAAATAAATTGACTCTTTATCTGCAGAGTTTCACTATAAATTCTTTCCTCTGTTTTCTTATACTCTGTCTTCAAAGCAAACTTGTCCCCATCTGTTCCCACTGCCCCCTAGTCCATATGCATTTGAGTCAAACTACTTACACTCCTACATCCTCCTGGGAAGGGAAAGAGGGGGAAGCAAATCAGAAAGAGAAACACTGAAAGCATAACAGAAAAATTTTCCTCGTTATCAGCTCTTGCACAGGGACCAGAAAAGCCACACCAGTTTCAAGAAAAACCCTTTGTAACTGCTGTGGCTTTAAATTGGAGCACATATTTTACAAACAGATCACAGGAGAGAGAAAAAAAAAAAAAAAAGACACTGGCACTGGTAAGATACCTAAGATACCTAATTTGACTTTACGCAAATAGAGATTTTTTTCTTGAGAAGTTTTGCATGGATTGGCCAAATTCATCCCTTTCCTGCGACTATTTTTTCTAATATTTCAAATGAGATGCAGAAGATGGAAGTGTTAAAGCCTCTTGATAGAAAAATAAATAAATAATCTTACTTATACTTTTATGAAAGACATCTGGATTTATTAATATGGCATTAGTCTCCATTTGCCTCCATTAGTGCCATCAAATCTTTTGCACACTCCCACACTACATGATATAATTTTTTGGCTTGCACTCCACCATCCCTTGTTTACACGGGGGCACATCTCCCACTGAACCATGTATTTTTCCTCAATCTCAAGCTGAAAAAGCACCTGAACTACTTATATTAAAATGAAAAATAACAATTAGCCTGAAGCAGACACCCAGCATGGAAAGTTTCAGCCCAAAATGTTCTCAATTATAAGCAACTGAAAACAGAATTATAGTGGAAAGTGTTAGACTACCTTAACTATAGGCATCAGTGCCAAATCCACACATAGTAAAACAGATTTCACAAGTATCCTAAGCACTGATTAACGCTCTTCAGTCCTGAGATATCTTATTCACTTGCCACATGGTAGCATCGAAAGTCTATTCAAGTCTGTGTCACCAAAACATTGAGTACAATATGCCCCCTCACAGTCCCCCTTCTAATGCCAGTTATGGAGGCTGTCTTTCTGGTAGTCACGGGAAATTGCCCACTACAGTAAGATCCCAGTTTCCATCCGAGTTCCTTCGACATACAAAAGGAGTAACAGTGAAACTTCATAATGCTCTTTATTATTAAAACAGTGAATATTATCACGATCAGTCATCTTTCAAGATGCAGGGGATACTTTTCAAATGTTCAAATGCTGACAGTTATAGCTAACGCACTTTGAATTTTCCTCACTAAAAAAAGATTATATAAACAGATCTAAACCATATCTCAGATTTGCCTCTGTAAGCCACCCTTCTTAGAAGCATCCAATTTATATTTTTCCTGATTTTAGTTTCTATTTAATTAGCCAATTTCAAAGCCTCACGTATATCATTGTTTTATTTGTTTGCCTGTGGAATTTATGTAGCACTAAACACTGCTGTATTTAGGTTGCTTTTACTTTTATAACACACTTAGGTTTGGCAGAGTGCAGAATTATCACTTGAAGATTTTGTTCTAAGAAAATTTACCACACCTCTTATTATGAAGCAGCATGGTTGGAACACACCCACTCTGGAAATGGCTCTTTTCTGACTGCTGCTAAGATTCTTTTCTGTATCAGCTGTACCAGTAATTGCATTCCATGTTTGTGTACTGGTGTTGACTGTTCGTCAGAAATACTGCAAGATTCAGATGATGCAGAGGGTCTTCATTCAGATGTTTAGGCATAACAGGGAATTTCATTAGCTTTACAAGGGATTACCCCATCTTAATAAATTTGCAAGCACAGTGCAATCGACTAGTAGGATTATAGGCATAYGTACCAACGATACGCAAAATTCAACTGCTGTCAGAGTTGTAGACTAAGAGGTATACATGTAGAAAACCCAAGCCCTGTGGGTATAAATCTATACATATCTACTTTTAGCACCTCACTGCTGCATGTATACCAAAATGAACCTTGGGTATTCACACCTACTTTGACTTCCTGTTTTGCCTACATTTGAATACAGGTTATTTTCTCTAAAATTATTTTTTTTTAGCAAAAAGGCTAATTTCTCATACTTCCACCCAGCTCTCAGAAGCATTACGAAACTTAAGGTTAACACAGTAACACACTGCAGCCTCATAAAGTTCAGTCTGACAGGCCACTAGAAAAAAGGTATTCTGTAGTAGTTAAATAAACACACATCTATAGCCAGCAGAAAATCCTCCACTACTCTCAGCTGCCAGTCTGGTTTTATGGTGGTCAGGTCTGAGGTGTGTAGGCATACATAAAGCAATAGCCTGAACTGACCAAGAAGCAAACAAGAGCAGCTGATGTGCTCATGCTCATGTAATTCCACAGTTCATAAAATAATCTACCAAGGCCAAGATTTTCAATCATCTTCAAAGATATACCCAAAGAGACAGCAAAGTAACAGCACACTGTAAAGTCATGTCTGTATCAACAAGAAAGCAATATTTATCTCTTCCCTCCTAGGATAATAGTCCTAAAAGCCAACCACACTACCAAAGAATCCAAGAAACTGAGGTTCAAGAGTAACACAAAGTTGTGTTCTTCTTTGGAAAGGGATAGATTTTCTCTAGCAATGGCTGGCAGAGAGGTAGTCGCAGTCCCTGTCATTCATTCTCTGCCATGGATTTCCTTCTGCCAAGCAATGTCAGTCCTGGTTTTTCCACAGTAAACATTATTAATGCTATTTTCTCCAGATGTTTGCTCTTAAAGCCTATCTTAGTTAAACAATATGGACATATAAAATAAAACTTGAGCAACATATAATTGGGATACCAATGACACTGAAAACCAAAATACCCCAGATAGTCTCTACCACTGCTTCATATAATACATTCTGTTCTGCAAGCCCTCTGGTATGAAATGTAGACCAAGACAATAAATACTAGACAACACCACTATCAGACATTTCTAAAAGTAATTTTCCAGTAAAGAAAATATCCTCCTATTTTCCCAAACCCAGTATTAAAGTCAACACTACAGCACACACTATTGTATCAAAGATACCTAATTTAAACATCAGTGATACCTCCAAGATACACTCCCAAGAGATAATGAACTAAACATTCTGAACTATTAGCATGTCCTATCTCATCCATTTACATACATCCATACCAGAATATCTTTCTCAACCCCCTGCCTCTTCCCTCATCTGTAGTCTTTTGTCTTCCATTCATTAGTACCTAAAAAGTTCTAGTGAAATTGTGGTCTCAAAGGGAGAAGAGACAACCACACAATTTTATCATTCATATTTTGGGGTTCTTGGGGTGGTTTTCTCTCTGCTATCTAGACCATTTATGCAATTTTGTACCTAATCAGATGCAGTTTTTAAGCTTATCACACCACAGACACACARGGGTGGAAGTATTTCATGTAAATAAGATCAGAGTAACTGACTGCAGTGGTAACAAATTGAGATAGGCCTCATCTAAATTCTTCTTTTAAAGAGAAAAGGACAGAAAAAAGATACCATTGCTAATCTACATTTTATAAATCAGAACTGAGCCACAGAAAGACTAAYATGACTAATAATGAATTTATGGTAGTCAAGAAATAGATCATAAACTCCTATGGCAATAATTACATTAGGAAGTAGTGCAGCACAAGAGGAGCAGATGTACAGAACAAAACAGTGCTGGCAACCCAACCTCCAAATGTCTTTTGGTGCTTTACTTTGCGCTATCTTATCTCTGATTCTGTGGACTGAACACCCCTAGCATATAGAGAGCATTCAATTTGCTCAAGGAGTTGCTCTTCCACTTCAGCCTCACCTGAAAGGAATTGATCTGCATGATCCAAGACCACTCTGTGATACAAATCAAAGCACAGTAAATGGGGAGGACTGGGAGATGTGCTTTAAGAAGGGGTGTGCACACTCCTTATCCAAACTAAAAAGCAGATGCTCACTCTGCACCAGTGCACTGCAATTCATACACTAGAGAAAATAAGGGGGAAAACTTTAAAAATTTAAACTACTTCAAATTATGGAGTTCCTTTCACTATGGCTTCTCAAAGCCAAAATACACGTGGCCGAGTAAAGTAGATGAATTTAACAGCAGCATTGCATTTTGAATGCATTTATGAGTGACAAAATAAGAAATAATATTTTTAAAGCTACCCATCTTGATGTAAGAATACATAAAAATAAAACTAAGAGTTCTGTTATATAATATGTATTTTTCTTGTCCTTATCAAAGAAGTCATTAGTCTAATCCAATAGGGAAAGTCATAAAGGTATTACGTGATTTAAGACAGTGAATTTTACAACTAAATAAATATCTAGTAGCAAAACATTAAAGCATATTGCTCAGTAGGACTGACATTCTATTTGGAATATCAACCTCTTTAACTATTTAAAACTAAGGTGTCAACTATAAACAAATTCTACAGTTTGTGTTATGCCAGATGCAGAATCTTGTATCTGAAAACAACTGAGTCTGCTAGCACTATCAGGTCCAGGTTTACATCCAGCCACCACTCACAGGTTTGCAGAATTCTTTGGATATGCCCCCTGACCAGTATGTTTCCAACATCACTTGCATAATGGGAATTTACTCTAAAACCAATTTTGCACAAATGTTAACATTCAGGGATTAACAAGTGGTTAGTACACTGGTGGTATGTATAAGCATCAAATTGCCTTATCCTGACTCCTGTTACTCCTTTCAGTGTTGATGCCCTCTGGAGAAGAAGAAACAATCTTCCTACTCTCTCTAGCTTTGGTGCCTTCACAGTTGGAAGGCATAAATTTAATCCTGGATTTAGAATGTTTCAAAGACAATGTTGTAGGCAAAATCCTATACTTTGATGAAAAGTGTAAATAAAATGGAAGACAACTTCATACATTACCCATGTATTTTTGTTATTGATGTAGCACCCTGTTATGCTGAAAAACTTCTAGGTTTGCAATGTGGGTCAGTCAGTGTGAACTGTGAGCCCAGGCTTTGAGATTTGACAAGGACACAGAGTTTTATGTTAGCAAATTCCATTTCAGCACTAGGGTCAAAATGTGCCCCTTAAAGCCTACAGTTCAAAGAGAGCTAGCAAGAATGAACCTGAAAACAATTAAAGAGCCAAATCTTTATTTCTGCATTCCCTACTCCATTTCTGGAAACTTGGAATTTATTCAGAGAGCCCTAAGGTCTTCAAAGATAAAAATGAAGAACCTAATTAGACATGAAGTAAAACAGCTAACTAGAACTACATGGAGCACAGGAGAAGATTTGTGATTTCTATCTGTAAAAGTAGCATTTCACACTCTCCAGATATTTTTGTTCTTTTAGACTAAGATTTCTTTGGTCAACAAATGTTTAGGTAAACATTTTTGTACAGAGCCCAGGAAAATGGAAATCTAAACCCAATTGGAGTATTTGTCCAATACCCTTAATATTATTGTCTGATAGTCAGAAACCTCAAACTGTCCACTTGTAAAATGGTTAGAAATTAAAATATTATGTGTATTCAGTTAAGAAAAAGTCAACCCATGTCACTTGTAACCTGAGGTTATTTAAGATGAAGAGAAGACCTGATATTAGAAATGTTAACTTTCTACGTTTTCTAATCACAATGAACTATGGTAAGGATAATCACAGTTCAAAACCAGGATACTGTGGGTACCTGCTTTGATCAGACTGTCAGGTCCTACACAGGTCTTGACAAAGGTTCTCTTAAAGAAGTCGGGGTAATCAGTTAGGGGAACACTTTCAACCCATGATTTACAGTATGTACAAATCTCATACTAACGCACACAAAAGCAGTTCAAATAAAAACAAGTGGCTACTTCAGCCATACAGAAGCTATACCAAGCTGTTCTCATACAAAATAGGTCATATACTTTGTAAGTAGTGAAAAAGGCAGACAGAATTTGCATCTCTTTGTTTACAATAACATATTTTGGTTTTCTAATTCTATGCCCTGTAGGAATATGGTTTTGATTTTGTTATTAATCAATGCAGCCAACATATTCCTCTCTGTCAAACACTTCAGATATTGTGAAATATAAAAGGCAGTTTAAGATTAATGTCTCCCAATTATATTCCAATTCTGCCTCTTTTGGCTTTAAAATCAATCATATTTGTTCACCACAGGGTGCAAGCATCTCCAAGATGATTGAAGATGCAGTTGCTGGTCAGTGGAAAGTTACATAACTTATTTCCAGAATGCGTTATTTCAAGATAATACTTCATATCCACACTGCTGAATTTTTATGCAGCTTTTTGAATTCCAATGGACATTCACTCATAGAATACAATCTGCAAAAATATGTGGCTTCTTGATACCCTTAAAACTGTTCCAGTTGCACATCAGTCCATCTGTCAGGATGTTATTAGTTTAGCAATATGAATGGACTATTCAGTGCCATGTTCAATTTTCTTTTTCAAAAGGAAACACAATAGTATATCCAGTCTCAACATTTCAAAGAGAAGCCTCCTAAAAATGCCCCAAAACTGTATTTTGTCCTAACAGTACAGTTGTAGCAAGAGTCCGAAACTTGACTCAGTTTTCCTGAGGGGACAACAGCAAGAACAATGAAAGTTCTCTACAGATATATGTTGCAAATTATGCAAAATTCCAACCCAGGAGCCACACTAAAAAGTATTGACTGGCACTGTGCCCACCAGGGACCACATGTCAACTGGAGCAGGATGCAGTCCAGCTATTCAGCTTCCTATGACGAGGAACCATGTGCCAAGAATTTGGAGTAGGGGCGAAATCATGCTCTGTGACTTTCTTTTCTTGTATCAGCAGTAATTCCAAACAATAGCCTTAATGCAAAAGTGAAGACAAAAGGTCTTGTGACTGCACCTCTTTTTATACTATTCAAAATCAACCTTAATTAGTAATCTCGACTAAATATATTTATATCATATACGTAATGAGCTGAGATCAATATTAGATGCATTTTGTTTCACAGACAAAGCAAAAAGCCTTTCTTTTGTATTGTAAACTACATTTTGAAATGCAAATTACCAGAAACTTGAAAAATATATTTTATCATGGAAATGTCAAGAACACATTAGCTATTGCCAAACCTCCAGCAATCTGCCAATAAAATCTCTAACCTTCACACATGATCGGAGCCAGTATTTCAAAGCTAGCCACAACAGTAAATTCTTCTTGTTCTGAATTTGAAGTTGACGAGAAACCCTGTGTCATAGTCCTGATGAGTCACCTAGAAAGACCTAGAAGAAAGTTAAACAGCTTTCCTACCCAGCTGTTTTGAAAGGATGTGTTTACAATGAATCCAGCCCCAGCGCAATTTCAAAGACCTATACTACAAGCTAGCAATCATCTATCTCTTAGCAAACACTAAGAAAAACATCGTGCCAACAATGCAGGACTCACTGAATTAAAATCAGGTGCATACTCAAAAAGGTGGTAATACACTTTTACTCAAGACTCTTTGCTAAGTGTAATAATTTAAATACAGTGGACATTGAATGAAAAGAGAACCTGTCTGGGGAGGAAACACACACAATCAAAGTTACACCACGAATTATGAAAAGTTCTAATTACAGTTGAATGACTTTTCATTTTATGTTCAGCTGACTGGTTCATAAGAAACTTCTTCATAAGAAGATGGTGAAGATTCATCACCCTGTATTTGGGAGCTTAAGTAAATTAACGTGTAGTTGCTACATAGTTCCTAGCAGTCAGATATGTACACACTACCTAAAGCTGTGCTACAGGGGATACCATTCTTCTCATCCTTGACGGCACGTGACAATTCAGAGTCAAGCACTATGAAAACTTTTAGAAACAAGCTTTTAACAATTACTTTGAGCACTAAGATTTGGTTGTTCAGGGATTTTTCAGGCAAAATAAAGAACATACAGATCAGGAATCATATGTAACTGCTACATATAAATGAAGTATATGAAAGTATAATAGACCCCAGTTTTGCACATTAAGCTGAATCCTAGAAACATGCATAAAAAGACTACTTTATGTACAATATAAGTACATAAAGTAGATTAGGAAGAAAATAAGCAAAAACATTACTTACACATTTGTCATCTGATCCACTGGCTATAAACCGTCCACAGGGAGATACTGCAATTCCACATGGATAGCAACGGCTACTGTGCCCTTCAAAACGACGTTCACACCTTCAGAGAAATTCCAGTCTTATTAATACCAACTAAAAATTAGCTCTTTTACTGCCATTTTCTTGAAATCCTGCTGAAGTCTCATCCATTTTTCTTAGTCTACAAATTTACCAAGGCAAATCCACAAATTAAGTTTTAAATATCTCTGCAGTAGAATTTTGACAAAACAGAAAGACATTAAAGAATATTAACGACTAAAAATAAAATGAACACACAAAACTACCCCAGGACAATGCCCAAAACCATGCTTTGCCTTTCTTTAGTTTACAAAGATAGAAACATCATTAGTATTTAGAAATGAGGAGCTGTGATGCCTACTGTTAAGCTACCCCTAGTTAGCCATCTCAGCAGGGAAAGCCAAACTCCCCTGCATTAAGGGGAGGGTGTTGTGAAAGCCAGTCTGCTCTGTGAAGCTTTAGAAATCTTCCTCAAGTAATTTATATCAAATGATGATCCAGTATGTGGTATCGTAGCATAAATAATTATTGCTTGCTTTTCTTATACCCAAATCTGGATATTTAATCTGTGTTGCTCTATTTATATTCCTACTCCGTGCACTAATTTATTGTATGTTGTAAATTCAAGAAAAGCAGTATCCAAATGACGTTCCAAACTGATAATCTAGCTATCTACCCTACAATTATACATAACTTCTTACCTATCTGTGTTAATACAGTCTAAAGGAAGGAATGCATTTAAATTTAACGCAAGGAATTAATTTCCTACTTTTCATGTTAATATTGCAAGGTAGCATTGTGGAGCAAGTTTTTGATAGCTGAGCACACTTGGCCCATTTAAAAATAATAATGTTCTTACTGAGATGAAGACTAATATCCATCTAAAAAAAATCCATGGTTGTAAAGAACTGTGATAGCTTTGTAGTCACTACAAAACTAAGGAAAAAAGTAGTATTTAGAGTTGCTTCAATGTTAAAAGACATTTTAACACCAGTTAACCAGTTTAACACCAGTTTAACACCCCATTCAGAATTATCATTTATGTATGTATACCTCATTTCAGAGCTTTATTTTTATACCCACGAGGTATCATTTCAAAACAGACTTATAATAATCTGTATTCTTCTTTTGCCTTTATTATGAATGCTATCAACCTGCCCTTCTCCTTACAAAACAAATTCATATACTTTGCCATAATACAGCTGTCACACATTCTTTTTTTTATGTATGCTAGATCCAGGAACAAATTTGAAAGAGTAACATCTCCTGCCAACACTTGTGATATGCAGTTTTTCCTGGCCAGTGAAATCACAGATGCTGTGTTAATTTGATTGACTGAACCTATGTGCAGAAATCTCTAAATTTTTATACCACGTTGTTCTGTTTTAGACACGCATGTATGTGTAAGAATGCATTGAATGCCAAGTTGATTTCGTTCAGCCAGGTGAAACAGGCATACTTAAACAAAAACATTACTTTGTGACTGATCCAATGGCTATCACTTAGTAAAGCATAAAAAAAGACACTTTTGAATGCATGAAAATACATCATTTTACAGAGCCTAACTCTGAACTTTCACAGATAGTATATATTTGGCTGAATTTCTGTATAACAAAACTACTGATATCAATGGACATTTTGAGTATACAGTAACCAGACCTTTCACCTCAGTCTAGTTCTACCCTAAAACTGTTGTAAATAACCCAATTTAAAAGAACACTACAGTTCAAAGAGAAGTAACTTATAAAGACAGTCCATTACTGTGACTAAGATGTAAAATCATTCTTCAACTTCAGTTTGCACGTAGCTTTTGCATGAATATTCAGAGACTTTCCATAACCAATGGCCACATTTGGGCCATTGAATATCCTGCCTCTATTCAAGCTTCCTATTGACAGTAAAGGAGAGTACTAGCTACCTCAGTCTCCTCGCAAATGCAGCATGCTAACAGATATGACTCCAAAGGTTAGGCAATGGAGGACAAGTCACAGAATACATATTTGATTTATACTTTCAAAGAACTTTATGTTTTTGGAAGGTAACTTAAAAGAAAACCTAAAGGGTAGTGCATGCTTCCCATACCACAGCTTTCACAGAATCATATGACTGAGGTTGGAAGGCACCTCTGGAGGTCATCCTGTCCAACTTCCTTGCTATCATGGTTTAACCCCAGTTGGCAACCAAGTACCACACAGCCGCTCGCTCACCTTCCCCCTCCCGCTGGGATGGGGGAGAGAATCAGAAGAGCAAAAGTAAGAAAACTCATGGGTGGAGATAAGAGCAGTTTAATGATTAAAATAAAATAATATAAAATAATATAAAATAAAATAATAATAAATTGTAATGAAAAGGAAAACAACAAAAAGAGAGAGAGAAACAAAACCCAGGAAAAACAAGTGATGCAACTGCTTGCCACCCACCAACTGATGGCCAGCCTGTCCCCAAGCAGCAATCGTTGCCCCCCGGCCAACTGCCCCCAGCATATATACTGAGCATGACGTCACATGGTACAGAATATCCCTTTGGCCAGTTTGGGTCAGCTGTCCCGGCTATGCTCCCTCCCAGCTTCTTGCGTACCTCCTCGCTGGCAGAGCATGGGAAGGTGAAAAGTCCTTGACTTAGTGTAAGCACTACTTAGCAACAACTAAAACATAAGTGTGTTATCACATTATTCTCATGCTAAATCCAAAACACAGCACTATACCAGCTACTAGGAGGAAAATTAACTCTATCCCAGCCAAAACCAGGACAACTGCTCACCTGGAGTCAGTTGCCAAGGACCATGTCCGGATGGCTTTTGAATACCTCCAAGGTGCAAAAATCCACAACCTCACTGGGCAACCTGTGCCAGTGCTTAGTCACTGGAAATGGTTTCCAGAATTAGTTGTTCCATCATCTTCCCAGGGATCAAGGTGAGGCTGACCAGTCTATAGTTCCTTGGGATCTCCTTCTTGTCCTTTTTGAAGATAGGAGTGACATTTACTTTCCTTCAGTCCTCAGACACCTCTCCTGATCACCATGATCTTTTGAAGATAATGGAGAGTGGCCTCGCAATTACATCAGCTATCAATGAGCTGAAGGCAGGCTTTAAAGAAGACAGAGCTAGGCTCTTTTCAGTGGTGCCCAGTGACAGGACAAGAAGCAATGGGCAAAAAGTGAAATACAGGAGGCTCTGTCTGAACATCAGGAAACACTTTTTTACTGTGAGAGTGACTGAGCACTGGCACAGGTTGCCCAGAGAGGTTGTAGAATCTCCCTCCTTGGAGATATTCAATAGCCATCTGGACATGGTCCTGGACAACCAGCTGTAGGTGACCCTACTTGAGCAGGGGATTTGGACAAGATGACCTCCAAAGGTGCCTTCCAACCACAATCACTATGTGATTCTGTGATTAAGCAGCAAAGGCATTATTGTAACTTTGGGCAAGTCTTTCCTTCAAATATCTTAGACAGACAGAAATAAAAATGAAGCATGGTGTGTTTCATCTGTCTGCTGTTCCCCTTCATGGTCAGATGTGGCATTGCAAGATTTTGCCCTCAGTTAGGCTCCTACCAAACATTATTCATTGTGTAGAGTAGATCTCTCCCACAACTCAGCCTCAATTATGTTTTTTCTTGTTGCTGCCAGAGTCCCAGTTGCATTGTTTGTGAATTTCAGAGTCCCCCAAAAAATACAGTCCTCCTCAGTGCCTTTTCTCATTGTCACATATGGACAATGTTCGTAGAAATGTTTGAAGAAAAAGTTACAACGGCATCCCGTGAAAGAAATTTTCTCATGAGAAAAATGAACAAAAGTCATGTAAATCCTCTGTCCCTCCTGAATATGCCTTCAGGGTCACCATTCTTCCTTAAGTAGAGCACTGGCCATCAGGACTAGTTCTCAGTGTTCAAGACCTCGTTCTCAGGGCCTGTAAAAGCTAACTTCCTCAATGAGGTGTTTCTTCTTCACAGAAGAGCCTCCTAATAAATCACTGAAAACAACTTCCTTCCAAAAGAATTTGATTCCTCTGCATCTGTGACCAATAACTCAATTACTCCACCTATAAATGGATGCATAAGAACTATCAGGATTCCAAGGCTCTCACTGATCTTTTCTCTGCTATACCACAGCAATATAAAGCAATGTCTGAGTCATAGGACAGTGCCGCTTTTCCTTGTGCTAGTACGGCCACAGTAATAACTAACATCCTGGATTCTATTTTCTTAATTGTTTTCCTGTTCAACTTTTCCATTATAATCAGGATGTATGTTCTATTACACATATAGCTACTTCCCCACCCCCTCAAAATCCTGCTCTAAAAAGACATTTAAAAAACCTGATTCCAATTAAACTTTCCACAGAATCCAGTAGAAACTTTTTTATGCAATCTATTAACTCCAGATATCTCCAGGTATCACAGCAATGGAAAAAAGTGGATAAAAAATCCTAGAATAAATAGATAGATATTATGTGTATAATTTTAGCTTATTCTGGGAGTTCTCTTATTTCAGGCTTTTTTTTCTTTCTCCTGTTTTTTTTAAGTAGCAACAGGTGGTGATCAAACTTATTTTGGATATTGCAAGCTTTACGTAGCCAGCTGGCATGCTGTCCAGCCTCCTAAGAATGCTTTTCTGGTCAGAGCTTTTCAGGGGTTACCATGACAAACATCTGGTAATTGCATGGGACAGCAAACAGCCAAGTTTTCCCTATGTTCTCCATTGTACAGCTTTTAGTCTACATTCCAAAATACGTATCTTTTTATGTCGCAAACAACTTGCAGAATATTAGGAAAAAATGTAACATGTTTTCTGTCTTTGTAAGAGAAAGATACCAGAATGGCACAGGTCTTTATAAATCAGGGAATACTCTCAGAAATAAGTCTATTTCATTCTACTTGCTGCATTAAAAAAATATCTTGACTGCAAACCAAAGTCTTCTTTTTTTTAACCACTTTTCCTTGTATTCTATTACTTTGTCCCAGTGCTCTGGTATTTTTTCAGAGACCCTTCAGTACCAGCAGATCCATTGAGGCTCTACGAAATTCAAGTATAACTTCACAGTAGTAGTAGCTACCTTAGATGTTCTGTACACATGGGTTTCATTTTAAACACACACCAAACCCTTCACATAGGAGCTCAGCATGTTTTCACCAACAGCATTCAGCAGGGACCGCATGTTCCCCCATCCTGTATACTTTCATGCATCCCCAGTCCCAAACTTGGAGGAACTCCAACCACTGCTTTATCCCTTTTTCCCTCAGAATCCAGATAACAAGACCCAAAGCTCCAGGGAAAAAAAGATGGCAGATCATGGGATCCTCAAGGTCAGAAGAGACCAAGAAGTAATCAAATTCTGAGTATGTGTATATGTGTATCTTGCTCAGGATGATGTCAAGCAGTTAGTTCACAGTAGAGAAGCAAACTGAAAAGTATCTGAAAATTGAAGGGCCATTCATTCAAACTGCATGTCTGACCCTAAGGCTCTCAAAGTATAATTGTTAGAAAATACATGAGATGAGTTCCATGTGGCTGCAGGAATTCTACTAAAATATGTTGCCAGGGGAGCTTTATGATCTAGTTGCACAGGATCATAATGCTAGTTGGAGATTTTACCCTAATGTCTAAAACTATCTTTATACAATTGGCAAATCTTTTCAGAGGCTGAAAGAAGGTGAAACTGATTTTCCCTGGGATTGTGCATCAAAGCATTATCATGCATCTGAGTATTCTGCAGAATAAATTCAGTATGTCCAAGTAGTCCAATATTCTTCAAATATCTTCACTGTAGTCCAATAAGCACCCACTGCCTTTTTTCCAGAAAGAGATGAGGAATGGCTATTTCAGCAGCAAACAGCATTAGAGCAGCTGAACTTCTATTCCTCAGCTGTTCAGAGTACGAGTCAGAGGCAGGCTGCTATTGCCACCAAAGGTGTTGGTTGTGGTGTGGTGGTGGTTGGGAGCTCCTCCTAACACCTTGCCCCTGCCAGTCTCATTACATGCAACAGTAATCTAGCAGCTGTCGCATCTACCTCCCCACACCTACCATAGTAGCAGCCCAGACCTCTAAATTGGGCAGTAATAACTTTTCCCTGCTCTCCCCACCTCTGGGTTGATAACTAGCACATCTGACAGCATAGCACAACTGTCCCATTCCTTCCTTCTAAATTAATTCCCTATTTCAGCTGTTATTGTCCATCCTGCTCTCTTATTCAACATTACATCAGTTCTCCCAGCAAGTTTCCCACCTCTATACTTCTGTGGCAAGAAGATCAAATGCTAATTTCATAGAATCACAGAGTCACATCATGGCTGAGGTTGGAAGGCAGCTCTGGAGGTCGTCTTATGCAACCTCCCTGCTCACACAGAGCCAGTGTGGCTTCACCAATGCTAAACAGAGGGGAAGCAACACCTCCCTCAACCTGCTGGCAACACTCCTCCTGATGCAGCCCAGGACATCGTTAGTCTTCTTTACCACAAGGGCACATTTCTGGCTCATGTTCAACTTGGTATCCACCAGGACCCCCAGGTCCTTTTCTGCAAAGCTGCTTTCCAGCTAGTCACGCCCCGCCCCCCCCAGCATATATTGGTGCCTGGGGGTTGCACTCACTGCCAAGGGGACTTTGCACTTCCCCTTGTTGAACTTCATAAGGCTCCTGTCAGCCCATTTCTCCAGACTGTTGAGGTCCTTCTGCATGGCAGCACAACTCTCCAGTGTATCAGGCACTCCTCCCAGTTTTGTGTCACCAGCAAATTTGCTACACTCTGCCCCATCATCCAGATAATTAATGAAGATGTTGAACAGGATTGGAACCAGTACTGATCTCTGGGGTACACTGCTAGTTACTGGCCTACAACTAGACTTTATGCCACTGATCACCACCCTCTGAAGTTCCCATTCAGACAGTTTTCAACCCTCCTCACTGTCTGCTCATCCAGCCCATATATTTCATCAGCTTCTCTATGAGGATGTTATGGGAGACAGTGTCGAAAGCCTTACTGAAGTCACAGTAGACAATATTCACTGCTCTCCCCTCATCTGCCAAGCCAGTCATTTTATCATAAATGTTTATTGAATTGGTCAAGCATGACTTCCCATGCTGACTACTCCCAATTAATTCCTTGTCATTTATGTGCCTGAAAATAGTTTCCAGGATTAACTGCTCCATCACCTTCCCAGGGATTGAGGTGAGGCTGACCAGCCTGTGGTTCCCTTGGTTCTCCTTGCCCTTTCTGAAGGGCCTTTTCCTCAGAAATTTATAGAAACTATGTCGTCTTGGTCAGCTACTGATAGGAACAACTACTGAATAGATATTTTACAGCGACATATAAAAAACACCCAAGCTGCAGCTACAAAGATAACTTGTGCCTTGTTTCATCTCATATTCTGCCAAACACTAAGTGTCTTAGATTAAGTCTGCTGTTGATGCAGGTGTTCTTTCTTCAAAGGGAAGGCAATGGCTGATAAGAGCAGAGACAGAGTATTTTTTCAAGACCTGAGCAGCTCTTCACTCACCCAAAAATGTTTCTATGGGATAATCTGTGCAAAATCAATAAATCTTTATTCAATTATTCACCTAGCTTGAATGATCAGCATATTAATATGCTGATTGTGCTCACAATCTAGCAAGTTCATCAGTGCATGGCTTCCCTGCACAGAGGTATTGACCTTGCATTATCTTTATCTGTTTATATAATATATTACAGAGCTGTGTATATACTACCTATGTTACTATCCCTTTCAGAAGTGGAAGGAATTACTTTCAAGTTAGGAGTATTGCTTAGAACATTAATCAGCTTTTGGGTTCCAATTAACTACATGGATCACATGCTTGATAATTACCAGGACCAACTTATCAACACTTTTTTTTGGGGCAGAAACAAACATAAAAACATCACAAGGCATCCTTAGTGTGCATTTTGCAGACCTATGCACTTTATGTGAGAAATAAATATAATGGTGAATATGCATGTCACAGTGCAGCAAGAGCAGGGCTGCTACAAAAGGGAAGATGAGTGAGAAGCCAATGGTGATCACGGCACAGTGTCCTCACCGACCAGGGCACTGTCCCACCATATCTGAATAGGGTGGGCAGAGTCGTGTGCTGGTAACAAGGTCCATTGACAGTCCCAGAAAAAGTGAGGTGATGAACTAGGTCCAGGGTCCATCCCAGGAGTTCAGTCAGGAGCAGCAGGAGATGGAGCCAGGTACAGGGCTGCAGGCAAGACTGCAACATGGGTCCACTGGAGACAGAACTCAAGGCAAACTACCTACAAGGTAGGTCAAGGTCCATGCAGAAAACAAGGCCAGAGGCAGGACTTGAGACAGGTACACCGACAACATAGTTCAGGCAAGGACTAAACATCCAGGGTCTTAGGTCTGAGCTTAAATGGAGTGCCTGAAGCAAGGAGCAGAGAGTGCATGGGTGGGCATCCAAGGCTGATCAGGACAATTAAGGCCCAGTGGTGCACTCAGGGCCCTCACACTGCAATCTGTAASATGAGTAAAGATAATCTGAAAATCTGAGACCAAGCCAGGCCATACAATTAGTGTCACAAAGAAGGATGAAGCTTTACTGCATCATGACTTTACCCACATTTTACTGATGAGCAAGGAAGGTCCACACCAATGCCTAAAATCTTTGCAGAAGATCTGAAAACCACCTTGGGGAAGAAAAGCTTACACTACACTTCACATTCTAGACCCTCTCTTAGGAAAGTGACTCTTTGAAATGAATCATGCAAGGGAAACAGCAAACTGCTGCAGAAATATGGACAGCTGATTTTTCTCAATATCAGCCAGTCATGAAGATGAGGGTATTCATGTAACTTTGCCAGTGAATGTAAGCTGGTGCTACAACTAAGTGTTTAGTCAATATTCTAAATGCATTTAACCAAGTGAAGAGGGCAACACTTTGAATTGATGGTTTCCTCCTAACAATGAATGAAAGAAACTTCCTTTCTTCTGGACGTTTTAATRTACAGAATTATCTAATCTACAAGTGGGAGGAAATGAGAAATTGAAGGGATCCAGTCTGGTAAAACAGAATTAAAAACTGTCATGTGAAACTTAAGTGACATATGAACATATTAAAGCAGCTGGTATTTAGTCTAGTCTGCCATTTTGGGTTGTTATGGGTTTACTGTGTAGGGGAATGGAATTTTCCGTAATTCCTAAGTTTCTACACTCTTTCTATGCATTGGTTTTACAGGACTGGGATGCCAAAACATATCTGTCTCTCACTGCCCTATACGTTCATGAACATAGTCACTAAAAACAGGCAGAACTGGCAGGTAAGGAGGCTCAGTGTATTGGAATTTTCTGATATATCTAGCCTGGGCAAGCTATAGGACTCACCAACTTGTGTCATTCAAATCCAGACTTTCCCGAAAGATTAAAATTAAGTGGTGGAGACAATAGGTACAGATCCCTATGAATCATTGCTAGATTCCTGACTTCAGAAGGATTTGTGATGCCTCTAAAATGCATTCAACAGAGAGACAGCAGAAGGAGGTAGAATGGTAAAGTTTCTTGTGTCTTACAGACAATTAAGAGTCTACAATGTTTCATCATAAAGAACACTTAAAATCCTTCAAAAAATGTAAGAATGCATCAACCTTTTGTACCTCCTGATCATTAAATGTTTGTCTGACTCTTTCTTAGTAATCCTGAAGCTGGTAACTGTAGTGTTCTTCTCATTCAGATTCCCATTGCACCTCTAACTCCGGTGTTCACTGCTGCCACCTTGGACCCAAGAGAAAGTATTTTTACTTGTTCTCCAAGTAGCCATTCTTTTAGACTAGATAGACTTAAATTGCTCTTCACAATATCTTGGTCAAAGGCCATTATCTTACCCTAATGCATGTATTCATAAAGCCTCATAGTTCATTATCCTAATCTGGAAGAAGAGTAGCCAGAGTTGGTTCTTCTTCCAAAAAGATCTGTTCTCCTTAGTTCTTTATTCATAAGTCTGCTTTGTAGATTGTCTGGAGCTTTTCTTAGCTACAGTTATAAATGAGGAGAATACAGGAGAAGTATAAAAATATTCAAAATCTTCAGATGAAACTTTACAAATCCATGCATTTCAAAGCAAATGAAGCAAGAGTCTGAGTAAATCCAAAAGTCACTAGCAGTGTCCAAGATTCCCTCATTTATTGGCAAGATGACCTGGCTGTGTGAGGTTGGCTGACAACATCAGAAAGTTAAAATGCCTTTTCTTGTACCACCTTCAGAGGAACCCATAAGACTTTCTGGCACTCTCTGAAGCAATCTTGGAATGCCTCCAGATCATCAATAGTGAAAGAGACAGACAGATTCACAGCTTTATCCAGTAAGGATGATGAAAATGGAAGTTGCAAAATACTCTCATCAACTTCAAGAACAAAAGAAAAGATAAGTTAAATGAATTTTCACTGGAAAAAAATGTAGTTTGATAATACAGACTGAATGGAAAAATTGTTGTGGAACTCAGAGCAAAAAAATCAATATATTCAAAACCTATAAAGCTGCAGGCCAGGATAACATGTCTGAAGATTTATTCTAAGCAAAGATCAAAAAAGAACCTGAGCATTCTGCTATGATTCCTCAGTCAATTATGAGAAAAGGAATGCATGTCAAAAGAATAAAAAAAGGAACCATCAAAGAAATTGAATGAAAGATATAACTAAGAGTCCCAGGGAAATTGTGCAGAGTTCCTCTGAAAATTATTTCCCATGCTTTCAACTGCAGCTTTCAAGAGCACCATGCTGGAGGGTTTTTTTCCTATTTAATCAGAATTTCGCACTTTACAGTATTATTAAATAAAGTTAACAATGGATAGAACTCATCAAGGGCAACAAGCAGATTAAACAAAAGCAAAACAGTCTTCACTGTGGATGTCTATAGGGCAGATATTTAGAACAAAATCAATAAACAATGAAGTTGAGATTTTGCGGTTAGTGTTACTACCCACAACACTGCAAACAGTATAAATGAGAAGGTAGACTTACCTTTGCTATATTTCAAGAACACTGGACAAAGATTTCACTAAACAAACCCTATTCTGGCAAACCCAAAGCAGAAATAAAGAGAGGTCATTCCAGAGGGACCATTCAAAACACAGTAATGGCTGATGCACCAACTTTACAAATCAACAACTTTAAGAGATTAAAGGTACTGGCCCACCATAAGATTGTTTAGGAACTAATCTCTCCTGTAAGCACCCAATAGTGCAAGGGATGGAATGGATTTGATTGGACAAGACCAATGAACAAAAAAAAAAGCAAAAGTTTTCAGTCTGTGTAACTGTATAGTAGACCTAACACTTCAGTGGAGACTTGTTCCAAGTTCAGATAGAGCTTTCCAAACTCTGCCATTTCAAATTTATTTATGTGAAAAACACCTGGTGAACACATTAGGAAAAAGTGAACAGTTTTCTTCCTCATGAGAACTCAAGAATAGATTTTAAAATACAGAAGACTCAATCTCTGGTCTGAGCAATGAGAGAAAATTTCATTTTTAAAAGTTGGGTTTTTTTTTCCCTGAAAGTTACTAGCAAGTTAAAAATAATTATTTATTTTCTTTATTTCTTCTCCACAACAGTTACTACCATTGATCGCTGTGTAATGTGTAACAAACACACACATATACATAATACCTATTAAGCACCCTTAAAATATGTGTCATTAAGGACTTGAACTACTTTTTTGAAGTTTGGCTAATAGAACACAGCAGACACTAGAATACAACAACTTTGCCAAATTAAATATAGAGCAAGAACATACATAAATTATTCCCCTCTTCCCAGGACATACTCATTTAATTGATTGCCCAGATTTTACACTTTAACTATTTTACCATTCACCTACTCTACTTATATTAGTATTTAGAAACAAAGAGACAGATAAGTGATCTGTGAAAAGCTTTCTACTTTTTCATTACTCTTCAGCAACACAGTTTGAGCAGCTTATTAGAAAAACATAAGAAGGTAAGAGATTCCAACCCCAGCAGTCTCTAGTTTCATTACTTTCTGACATTCAGTGCAGGTAATACAGCAATGCTTTTGGCAAGAACATATATGCCCCCTATAGGTTTAATGTATTCTTACCACAGAAAGATGGAAATAAATGAAAGGACCATTAAGCATTTCCTAAATAGAAAATTCAGTACTAGAAAAATTATATTACATCTTTCAATAAAAATATGTTTACATACACACAAAGCAAATATGAAATTATCCTTTAAAACTTAAACATCCTCCCTGTCCAAACTCCTTTTCTTTTAAACATAATTCTTTTAGCCTGCACAACAGAGATTGCCCCAAGTATTTCCTTTACTGAGCAATGTTCCCTCCCCACCACTCTCTCCCTTTGTCCCACAGCTTTCCCCAACTACAACACTGAAAGGTTTTTAGAAAAGTGTAGCATTTTATTCTGAGTTTATAATAACATATTATGCAAATTTATAGGGCTATACACATGATTTGTAATAATGTTGTTACAATTACATTTGTATTTTAAAAGCTGGATCATAAATTTTACCTCCTTTAGCAGTAATGACATGCTGTTTTGGAAATACCATTAGCATTCAGTTCAATATACTATTTTATATATACAATTAGATCTACAAAGGTAGGTAAGACATGGGTGATAAATCTTGACCATTTAATGGCTTCCACATAACTAACTACAACTGAGAAACCAGCATTTTGTTTGGTCTCTTAAAAAAGAAAATTAAAGGCTAATTGGAATTTACTAATTTTAAAGGCCTGACTGTAGATCTGATTCCACATCCAAATTTATACTTGTATATCATAGCAAGTATGACAGTTCTGAATAAAGATAAAGCATGGCTTTTTATTCTGAGCTACCTAATTCAGCCTTACCTCAGTGTTCTTAAATCCCACAGTTTGATGCCATCACCTGCAGCTGTGGTCATGAAAAGATTGTAAGCTTCGGGTTGCTGAGTGCTGAATGATGACCCCTGTAAAATACAAAATCAGTTTCAGATAACTATTCTCATGGTGCTAAATATTTATAGAATCATAGAATATCTCAAGCTGGAAGGACCCATAGGGATCATCGAGTCCAACTCTCTGCTCCTCACAGGACTACCTAAAACTAAACCATATGACTAAGAGTATCGTCCAGACGCTCCTTGAACTCTGACAGGCTCAGTGCCATGACCACTTCCCTGGGGAGTCTGTTCCAGTGACCAACCACCCTCTCAGTGAAGAATTTAGTCTATTTAAGAAATAAAAAATAAATGTTTGTTAGGTTATGTGATTAAAAGCTTGTCTGCACACACACAAAGGAGCGCAGAGGAAAGTTGGCATGTGGAGGAACCCCCATAACCCAGTCAGAGAAATGGGTTACTGCCTTGACTCCTCTCAGTGTTGTCCCAGGACAGCCATGAGCCCTTTGGTCCAGGGGTGACACCCACCATGAGTCAACAGGAGAGGCTCTCTGTGTTGTCTCACAGACTGATGGGGATTACTACCTGTCAGGGTATGGGATCCATTATGGGATGTAAGGGAAGATCATTTTGTGATTGCACACAACATTATAGGATGTTTAAGGGAGGAAATAAGGGCAGGGAAAGGGAGGGATCAAAGTGGTTTGTGGAGGAACAAGTGTGGGAAAATAGAGGGGAAAGGGAATAAAAGGAGCCGGTTGTGTGTAAACAGACTGCTGGTCAGTGCATTTGGCCATGCCCTGCACCTGATCAGCACAGCCTTTCTTGTCTTCCTATTGAACTCAGTTTCTAACTATTTTCCTCGGTGAAGGGACTCTCTATCAGCATACATGTATATGGAGGTCTAAGAGTCATCAACTGGATAGGGGACCACAAGAGGCCTGTGTGTCCTGGGGTTAGTGACGGTATGGGTGCCACAAATTGAAGTGGGGCTATGGATCAGACAGCCTGTTGGTCTGAGTGCCAAGAACTGGAGAGACTGGAGTGAGTGAAATTAAATACCAGTAACTAAAGTTAGAACAAGTGTCTGTGGTCCAAACAACTGGAGCAAGTGAGGGGCAAGTGAGGGTGCATAAGCCAGCGTGTGATCGCTAGCAAACTTCAAGCTGGACTAGTCAGCAAGTAGGTGAGGTGGCTTGGGAGCCAGGTATGTGTGTGTGTCTAGGGGAGTGAAGCATCTGGAAGAGCTGGCTACCAGAGGAACCAGGCTCCAGGCCAACTGCCAGAGAGACATGGGTTCACATGCCCAGGTGCCAGCAGCTGTGGGGACTGCAGAGATCCAAGGACAGTAACTGGATAGTTTGTGTCTAAGCCCAGCTTCTGGAGCGATACACATTGTATTTGTGTATATATTTCCCATTAACGGGCCTTCATCCTAATCAGCCAAAGAGGGGAAGAGGATGAGGCTGTTGGTGATGTCTGTGTTTCTGTCTCTGTTGATCTGTGTGGCCAGCTGTGTGTATATGTATATATGTGCCAACTGGGTATACAAGCTCAGCCTCACTACTGGTTGGACCCAGGGGCAGGGAGCTATAGCAGCCTCAACTCCATTGGGCTACTGGCTTCAGCTACTCCTAATAGTATTTTATCAGAACTTCAGAAGCATTATTTGACTTTGCACAGCCGACAAGATTCAGTTCACACAAGCTTCCTGGACCTATCCTATATGGTTGCTATTCATCATTTCTTCAGAAGACGGCCCTTCAAAAACTGTTATTCCAAAAGCCTCTCCCTATAATGTGCCCTACCTTAAGTTCACATCTGTTTGCAGTCATTACAACGTCTTCAAAGAAAGGTTGAGGTTACCATCATCAAAACCCTTTAAAAGCAGTAAGACCTCAATACTTTCCCAGACCCTTAAAGGAAGGTTCAGATTATATTCTCTATCTTCATTCAAGACTTCCTTATTACTGGGGGGCAGCAAACCATACCAGGCATTAATATTGCTCAGCTTCATGTCAAGGAAGTTTCATGTTGTCAAGACAAACTAAATATTTTATACTTTTTCATAGACATACCCAAAATATTGATTAATTATACAAATGTGAAATGGTCTATGGCCATTCATTAGCAAATCATAAATTCCATCAGCTAATTAGAAGACTATATCATTCAGAAAATGACAATTCAGTTAAAAATATGTTCACATTAAAGCAGAAAATATACATATATAATGCAAGCTAGGAACATTCGAGCAATTTCTAGTTTAAAGTTAATTTTTTCAGAYTGTAAATACAATTTTCATTTACATGAGAAACAAGAAAAGTATAAATATAAAACTTAAGGAATTAACTATCTTGACAAAGTCAAACAACATAATACAGACAACCAGAGTAGTCCAACACTTAATTATAAGCCATGTTTAGCCCCGGCATAAGAGGGCACACTTTCCACTGACTTCAATAGCAATTGCATTCATTCATAACAGGACTGATTTTGGCTTTGTACCTTTAAATAGTTAAATCCAGTCTATCTTTAAGCCTCTGGTTTTTTAACATCCACATTGGCAAATCCTGGCCTTTTTGCTGGCTACAACCTTCTTTCTCCAGAGAACTAAATATAAACAGTTAAAACTCCTTCGCTTTCCCCACCATTCACGTTCTTGATTTGGCTGAATACATCACAGAAACCTCAAGGCCATTTCCTGCAATCAGTGCTTGACTGCCAGGAATCTTCTATTTGTTATGAAAACTAGTGTATGGCTGGAAAATGCTCTAGTATTTAGTCAACAGAATTCCCCAAACAGCAAGACAAAGTGGGGCACTCAGCATTAAGACTATACGAGATTTCACTTACTTTGCTTTAAGCAGGTTTCCTTCCTAAACTAAGGATTACCACAGCCCGCTCTAACAGATGAACTAAAATGCACTGTGCAACAGATTTCCCAACAAAGTCTACACATTCTCACATTAGCTGTGTATAACTATAAAAAAAGAGTAATTGTAAAAGAGAAAGACAGTAGTTGTCCAAAGGATAGTATTCATTAAAAGTTACAGAGCACCCTTTCTTTTTGTGTTTTTGAAATTTTTACTCACCATCCCTTTCTTCAGTCAGTAATGATCACAGAGTCCAATAGTTCTACAGACAGTAGAGTCCAAAAAGTTCTACAGACACATACACATTTACTTCATGCAATACTCCTTTACTTTAGAATACGCTAACAGTAATACAGGTAAGAAGAAGTGTAATCCCTTTGTTCCTTCCCTGCCCTGACATTTTGTCAGTTAYATACTTCACTAATATAAAGCTATACTTGTATCTTCAAACTACATTTGCTACTGAATGTTGCTGTAGAAGACAAGAAAATATATACTAGTTGGGATAATATGCAAGCTGAATTTTATTTATCCCTTTGTGGTTTTATAGTCCTTTAATTTATGATAATCTATAATTTATGAGAATCTAATGCAAAAAGTAGCATATACCAACACACTCTTCAAACTATATTCTTTCATTCTGACAGACAAATCACTTGCCTATGCCCCATCATCTTCCTCATCCACTACTGTAATCCCTTCTCAGCTTCTCTCTAGACTGACTACATTGCAACTTCCAAATAAAATTTGGCCCTAAGAAGGACATGGTTCAACAGAATCCCTACCTCATTCACTAATTCCATATGAACACCATTGATATCATCCAAACAGGGCAGCTGGCTTATGCTAAAGGCATCGATCAATAGATGTCTCGGAAAACACTCCACATCTTCCGGGCAAGCACACACCTTCAGACAGGTTTGTCACTACGGCTAGGAAAAAGGTAACTGACTGAAACTTCTGAGTTTCCTATTACATTTTTCAGCCTTCACATCATGTACGTTTCCTAATTAACAGACCAATGAATTCTGAAGCAAAAGAGCAGAAAACTGGGCAGAAACTTTGTTGTTTCTCTGAAAATGAATGTAACCTATAACTGTGTTTGCTAGCAGAACATAATACCATCCAAATATTTGTGGTTGATACTGATCGATACCTGTACAATGAATATGTTTTGCAGCACTACAAACATATTGCTAACACTAAAGCTCTGAATCTTTGTGGTATGATTTCAAATTGCCATCTATTTCTGTATCTCAGAGGTTCCTAAACTCTAAGACAGGAATACAATTTTGATATTTCGATCAATTCATTTTACTACGTTTCTTAAAAGTTAGTATGCAAAGCAATGGAACATGAGAAGTCACATAATACTTTGGTAATCGTTGATAATCAATTTTCATTAGGTGATCTTATGTATCAAACCAAAACCATCAAGTTGGAAATCACTGGTTGAATAAAACAACTTACAGCAGTGTAAATCCATTATTATCCACTTAGAATATTAGCCTTGTCAGGCTTGGTATAAGATGGCTAAGGACTACTTATCAGAGTGAGGTGAAGTTACTACAGCCAGAAGAGCAACATTTGCTCATTGCCTCAAAGGGAGCTTAATGACATCACTTGGGTCTAGTAACACCCTGTGCTAAAATAGCATAAGCAGTTCTGAGAGTAGGGTCTGGAAACCAGACACAGGTTCAGGGAAAAGAGTGGAGGGTCCCTCAACACCAGCCTATCACTGAAAAGTGGGAGATTTCCACCAGTTTCCTCAGGCTGAGGAGAACAATTGTCGTGGTTTAACCCTGGCAGCACCTAAACACCACGCAGCCGCTCGGTCACCGCCCCCCCTGCTCCGGTGGGATGGGGGAGAGAATCGGGAGGGCACGAGTAGGAAAACTCGCGGGTTGAGATAAAAACAGTTTAATAATTGAAATAAAACAAAGTAGAACAGTAATAGTAACAGCGAGAACAACAACAACAATATACAAAGCAGGCGATGCACAATGCAATTGCTCACCACCCGCCGAACCGAACGAGAGCCCGTCCCCCGGGACCCAGGGCCCCCACACACCCTTAGTTTTTATACTGAGCATGACATTACATGGTATGGAATACCCCATTGGCCAGCTGGGTCAACCACCCCGGCTATGCTCCCCCCGCCAGCTTCCCATGCACCTGGCAGGGCATGGGAGGCCGAAAAGTGCCCGGTGCAAGCACCACCCAGCACCACCCAAAACATCAATGGGCCATCAACGCTCCTATTATACTAAACCCAAAACACAGCACACCCCCCCAGCTACTGGGAAGAAAGTTAACTCTGTCCCAGCCGGAACCAGGACAGCAATGAACCTCTTTCCCCCAGCTCCTAAGCAAACACTCTGAAAAATAAAAGCTATTACATGAACCTGCAGCAGTATCACCACCACATCTCCACGGGACCAAGTATTTAGCCCAGTTTCCCGATGAAATTATGCTTACACAACTGTACTGCCTGCTGATTCCCATCCAGAATTTTTTTTAACCTGCTTCACTACTTAAATGCAGTCTGACAGAGAGATAAAGGTCTTAAGATAATTATGTTTTCACAAGATACTTGTAAATGAGTAATTAGCAAATAGAAATTCAAACCAGCACAGCCATTAAGGAAAGTGATTTTATTTGACAAGCCATTAACCAGCCAACACAAGAGTAATTTGGAACAGGCRTGCAGTATGGCATGCCTCTCAGTCAACTAGTAATAAGGACATGACAAGAAGATAAGGTTGTGATAGGGGAGGAGTGTTTAGGGAACAAAACTGAAAGTGCATGTCATGGGGAGGTGAAGGTTATAAAGAACACAATAGTCAAATTGGAGTTATTGTGGTGATATTTAAGGACACAGGCTTAAAATCTTTTAGAAAGGATGGGTAATTAGTTTTGTTACTGCTGGAAGAACCTGTATACAAAGAAAGACAAGCTTTGTATCATCATTATATGGTACGCCCCGAGCACTTCAGGGGAATTTGGTGCCAAAATGCTTTTTAAGGAGACAAAAATACACTGAGGTTTGGAATAATAAACATTAATATGCTCAATTAAATCAAGATTATAGAGGTTCTAAGCAAGCAGTATCATGCCTAAAGTTCTGCAAGCAATTTAATTGTGTAAGCTTTAATCGTATATGGAGATTCAAGAGCTAGGCATGTCTTTTGTGGTTTCCTCTCTGGACTTTGGTAAGTTAAGTTGCACTATTTTGGATCCAGGACTAAGGGTTCTTTATATATCAAATCCTAAATAACTATACTAATCTAAAGTAGATGACAAGTGGGAAGTAATGTGCCACAAGTAATGCAAATACATAAACAAAAATCTGGTAGTAAGCACACTACCCAAAACAACTTCTTCCCTAGGTGAGTTTTTTTCTGTTATGATTTTGCCCAGCTTCCTCTTTTACTTCTACTGTTTTTCTTCATCCAATACTTTAAATTTGTCACAACCCCGTAAGTCTAGCTCTAAAATGGCCTTTTTATAAGTTTCAGAATACCTATCTCCCACCTGAGAGATGTTTGCTACATTCTTGCTCTGATTTCCCTTCCCTGATGTTGACAAAATAACAAAAATTCACAACACAAAATACTGTTCTGTAGAATATAAGGAAAGACCTGAAGAAAACACAACCAAGTCACTGAAATGCTATAGATGGAAAGGTATAGTGCGAAAATATTTATGTATCTATTAGCATACATATATACAGTGTGTATATATAAACATATGTTACTTTCAACCACTGCTGCAGTTTAAGGTTTTCAAATCAAACAGGRTAGTATTAAGACATTTGGCTATTCCTACAGTTAACAAAGATAAAGAAGGAAAGATTAAGTACAGCAATATATACTTTCCATAATGATGCGATGCTAGTGCGCAGATATATTTTCACCGTATTCATTATTCTTCATCTCACTATAAACATGTAACAACATAGGCCAGCTTCTTACTTTGCGCAAATATGGAAACTACTGCCTTTAAAGATTTACCAGCCAAGATTTTTTTCTTACATTTCTCTCTGCTTTGAGTCACAGTAATGACTATTTTTTCCCCAGCTTCCTTGCAATTCTTATAATATTTCTTCAGCATTATACTACTGAATTTTTCATTTCTGAAGTAATCCTTTGCATTAAAAGCTGAGTTTAAAATGGGAAGACTTTCTAACTGTGCTACTGCATTTAATTTAGAGATGTTYAGAATTATTCATCGTACTAAAGCAGAAGTCCCAACCTTCTGGGAGTGAGCTTTACTGATGCTGCTCTCTTCGCTTCCCTGCATCCTTCTCCTCCCTCGTGGCCATTACCTCCCCAAACCTAGTTTCTTCCAGTCCTTGCATCTGTCTCCTCTGGACCCTTGCAAGACACTGAGGTTCAAGGAGGTGAGAAGGGAAGACATAATCAGGGCAAAGGAGCTCTGGGAACAACAGTAATCTACATGGTTGTGGATGACTGGAACAGTAGGGGCCGGGGCCGGGGACGGGGGGATTCTACTAGAGTGAGGGAGGGAATTAAGTACCAGAAGGAGGAGAAAGGAAAGAGGTTGTAGGAGGTAGAGAAGTGAAGACTCATAGCTGCAGAGGCAGAGCACCTGTAATCATATAGAGAGATACAGCCTAGCTTCAACTGGTGAAATAGGTTTGGAGATGTAAACTGGCCAAGTGGCACAGGATCAGATGAGCAGGCTTCAGCCATAGGTTGGTTATTCTGGAGCTCCAGTAAACTGTCAGGAAGCTTGAGGCAGTACAGTCATCACAGAGGTTGCCAGTGAGAAAGGGAGAAGAGTGACAAGATAGAAGACAAGCTGGAAGGCCCATCTGGTTACTGCCACCGTTCTTGTTTCCAGGGAAGAGGGAGAAGAGTCAGTAAGAATGGGCAGAACCACCACCAGATTCACACCTCACCTGAAAAGAAGGACCACTGCAGCAATTCGCTAGCCTACAATAGCAAACACTCCGTGTTTGTACATTCTATATATGTACACTGTATGAGTACGTACTCTACGTTCATCTGCAATATTTCACAGTGTTAACAAGAACAGAGATTACCTTGCATAATTCAAGTTTCAGATAAGAGACAAGTTTTCATCAACTGTACTTACATTTGTACAGAGGCTGCAGATTGAATATCTCAGGCAAGGATACAGTCTGATTTTACAACCTAATTACAGTCAGGAAGATTCAAAACATTCCTACTAAAGAAAGATAAGCTGTGGCAAGTAATGATTCAGTAGGGTGGTTTATCACCTTCAGCATACCATTACTGGATCAAGGCTTCATCACACTAATAACTGCCACTGCAACAAGGGATGTGCTATACTCTACTAAATGTAAAGTGATGGTTCTGACCACCTACAGTCATTAGAGAATTTAGGGGGCGGGGGGGGCAGTGTGTGAACTCAATGATTTTAGCAAGTATATTTTGGGCAAATTTCAAAAGGAGCAACTATAAAGAATTCTACTCTGGCTTCATTGCAGTTACTGCAGATTTTGATAAGGAAAACAAGGGTTTCTTGATTCTTGAGAGACAGAAGACTTTTACATTAATTTTATTTAATAGGCCACAGAGAGAGGTTTTCAAAATTAGACAAGAGAGTAAGGCAACCAGTTCTAAGATTCAGCTGATATTTAAATGTTTGAATGTTCCTCTGAACATTTGCCTACAGTGCGTTTTAAATTTCTGTAGTGTCATGCAGATAATCTGTATCTTTACAGAAACACTGATTTAGCAGCAGCTTATATGCACATACAAGTAATAAGACAAGTTTATTTAATTTTCACTCCCAGTCTATACTTCTTGATTAATAAGTCACACAGACATAGCAATATTTATTACCTTCTAAATACATTTTCACTTTTAGAGTACTAAAATTCTAAAAGGAAACAGGAATTACAGACACCCATTAAAATGGGTGTCTCACCCCATCATCTTCTAAGAAATATACTTCATAACAGTGAGTGCAGCCAAATCTTTTATATGAATATATGAAAAAAAAAAAAATATATATATATATATATATGCGCACAATATTTCCTCCTAAACTGTTGTGGAGGAAGATTCAGAATACTGTTCTATTATACATCAGACAATGTCTGCTGTGAAGAGAACATATTCCAAATTATATAATAAGCTTAATCAAGTACACTGCAGGCTGAGATGAATTTCACACATTGCCAATTCTTACAAACAATCTCTAGATCAGACCAAAAGAACAATTTAAAATCGAAGTCATTACATTGCAAATTATATATACTTGCTTACAGCTGCTGCTGTCCAAAACCAGAAATAACAGAACGACATGCTGTTCACCTATGTTTCTAGAATAATTATTAACGTATATATAACGTATATATAACGTATTTAATAATTTGCTAACAGATTTCTCCCACACTTAGTCAGAACATATCTTTCTTAGTGTTTTACAAGACCTTCTAAGTAGATTTTWTTTATTTATTTATTTATTTATAGAACAAATCTCCTGATCATCCCCACTTACTACTGTCCAGGTGGCATCACAAAGCAGTCTTGGAACATGGGAAACAATTTGCATGAATCTAAACCAGCAAATGCACTTCAAGAATATATATATTGCAATCACTAATGAGCATTCAGTCCACAAGATGAGACTAGGGCTAGTCCAAAGGAAAGCCTTCATAATTTTTGTTGTGTAGGCACTGGATTTTCAGCATCAACTGTTTCACTCCACAGATTTGCTTCTGTTGCACCACCTCTCATCACTAGTAAACCTTGGATTCCAATGTGTTTCACACTTTAAACAGGATGCAATTTACACACAGCATTCTGCATATTTTTTTAAGTCTATAAAATATTTTAGCATATTATCTTAATGTAAATGCACTGAGTTATATTTACTCTAACAGCTTTAAACTATACAACTGTAACAAAATAGTTGATGTGTAATTTTCCTATTGACTTATCTAAAGTATTAATTTTATATAACTGAATAAATAGAGAACCTTGATCTATAATTTTCCCCAAAAATGGGCAATTTTCTTTGCTATACCACATACCTCTAGGTTTTTTCCCAAGTGAATACTTGCCCACAGCTTTAAAGTTTTTCTTGATTAAATAACCTGAAGCCACTAAGCTGACCAAGCAAAAAGAAAAGCCAGAGCTTTAAGCCTACGTGTGTTACAAATAGTTTGAAATAGTTAGCACGATTTTAAGTGTTTTACCAGATCACATCTCTCAGGAAAACCGACAGAGAGTTACACAAAAGTAGTAACAAGGAACTGTTTTAAACCCACAGAAGCAAGGACTTTCCAACTAGGAGTGAAGAACCATACTCAACTAAACCTAATGCAACCTAGGCATTCCAGCATGTACGGTATCATAAGAAGACCTCCAAACATTCAAATCAATCTTCAAGTGAAAAAAAGAGCAAGGATGAGGGTTTTTAAGTAAGTCATCTATTCTATTGYAGTACTAAGCAATTATTTTTTTTGGTTGCTGTTTCTGAAGTTTCAGAATAAATCAGACTACTTCAGATTCAACTTTAGAGGAGAACAGTTACATAAGGAAAAGTTCCTGCTGAACTACAGTATTACAGTCTGGCACAAGTAAGGCAAAGGGTAATATACACTTCCCTAATAGCAAGCCTGTTCAGTCATTCTCACCACTCCCTGCTTTCCACTAGAGAACAAATGAGATCTGGGTGCCTTTATCACACTCTTATGACCTTGCCCATCCTCCCCAACATATAAAAAACTCTATCAATTACTATCAATTATATTTTTAGCCTCCAATGTCTTTGTTGATGGAGTTCTAGTGGTACTACAAATAAAATACAATAAAGTATATACCTTATTTTGGCAGATCTGATGGACTGATCTAGTGTGAACTTCTGGTATCACTGCTGTGCTGCAGCCYGCATTAAGGTCAAAAACTTCCAAAGCTCGGTTGCTGCCAGCTGTAAGTACAATATCTGTACAGTTCTCTGTGTTAAAGTTAAACTGATCTAAAGGAACAAAAGCATATAGGTAGACAAAAAGACAGATAAATAGATATCAAGACTCTGTTGTATTTAGTGCTCCATGAGCAGCACCAAAAATCTTACAGTCCTAAAAAATTTATGTCCAAGGCTGAACTTCAATATCACAAAAAAATACAGCATTTTTACTCTAATAGAAAAAGACTAGTAAAGAATCAAATGCTAATTACTTTAACTGAAGTTATTTCCATGTCATTAAGTCCAAAGAACTATAAAGAAAATAAGAAATACAAAAGATACAAGAGTAGAAATCATTTACTGCTGAAAGGCTGGTAATCTCCATTGTTGAAGCCATGGGAAATTTCTGTACCAATTTGCAAACGCTTCTCTGTTTGTATCTGCAAAAAATGTCAAATGAATGCTAGTGTTAATGAAATAAGTTATGATTTGTGGCCACCAGTAAACTCCCATTGGAATCACAAAGCAAACCAAAATGCTTTCTTTCATTATTAAAAATTAAAGCCACAGACCTTTTGACTTGTTGCAGAACTCTATTAAAAAACTTGGTAACAAAACTCATTTGGATGAAAAGAAACATGATATTCGTATACCTAAGACAGATCTTCCATGAACATGAAACACTAAAATAATCCTGTATGTATATTGAAAATGTTGAAGAGAAAAAAAATCTGTCTAGTACCTATGACCAAAAACCAGAAATACCACTAGTTTCAGTATAGCATTTCATGTGCTGATTATAGGGGCAATAAGAAAGAAAATGAGGAGAAAACAGTGAGGAAAGAATAATTTCCACTTAGACAGGAACAGAACAAGGGGCTGATCACACACTGTCAAAGAAATTTGGCTTCCCAACATACACTGGACTCCTCAAGGTTCTGTGGGATATCTGCCAGCTCCATGCAGATGTTGCAGACATGCCAAGCCCTCTAAAATGGCTTCAGACTTATTTATATCACACAACACAGAACTGTGTTGTGATTCAGTCTGATTAGATCTTTCTGTTTACTGAAATATATCAGCACAGACAACATGGATCTGATCTTAAATCCACCAAAGTCAACAGAAAACATTCCTCCATAGATATGGATATGTTGGGCAAGAAGAGTGTGATTTCTATAGAAGAAGTCACCTAAGGAATATAAACAGAGTTGTTAATAACTGCACTGGGTCTGGTTGAGGTGGAGTCAATTTTCTTCATAGTAACTTGTATGGTGCTATTTTACATTTGTGACTAAAACAGTGTTGATAGCACACCAGGTTTTTAGCTATTGCTCAACAGTGTCTGCACAGCATTAAGATACTCTGTGTTTCTCACTGTGCCCCTTAGAGTGGACATAGCCATGACTACTTACCTGAATTATCCAAAGAGATATTCCGTAACATATAATGCAAAGCTCAGCAATAAAACTGGGGGGGAAGCAGGGGGAGTTTTTTGAAAGTAGCTGTTGCTCGGAGACTGGCTGGGCATCGGTCTGCTGGTGGGAGCTACTGAGCGATTACTTTTGCATCACTTGGGTTTTTTTAATTTTTAATTCACTTATTAAACAATCTTTTTCTCATCCCATGAGTTTTCCTCACCTTCGCCCTTCCAATTCTCACCTCCATCCCACTGGGGGATCCCACTGGGGGAGAGTGAGTGAGCAACTGGGTGGGGGCTTAGCTGCCGGTGAAGGTCAACACACTGCAGTAACTCAAAATTTCTACATTATATTCTAAATGCAGACACTTCTATGCAGTAAAATAATTCCAATGTAACTGTAAGTATTATACTTCCATTCTAGCATGTCTGTCTAATGACAATACAAAAGTCCATGTGTGACACACTTGTAGGAATAATTACTGTTTCTTTCCAACAATGCTAAAAGTTTGCAAAAAACTGAGATCATTTGTCAAAAGCAATATGTTTATCAGCTGGATCAGTTCAAAAGAAAAATGGTTAATGATTTGCTTTCTTTGTCGATCTCAATGATCTGCTGAGCTTTTCCAGGTAGACATTAGAGCTACTTCAGCAGTGATGGTGAAGCAGAAGGTAAAATACAGTGGTTTGCAATTTAATCCAAGAACATTTTGTGGTTTCCAGAAGTATTTTATTCAAGTAAACTACAAAAATAAACCACTCTAGACTTCAGGAACAACTGATTTATCTCCATTTTTGGGTAAAGATGTACAAACTAACTTTAAATAAGCTGACTGAGATAATAGGAACAATCTAATGAAGGCAGCATGAAGCTTCCTCTGGTCTAATTTACCCTGCTGAAAGAGGCTTACTGAAACAGATTGCTCCCAAATGCAAGAACAATTGTTTTGGGTTAGCTGAAGTATCTCTCTTCTACAATGCAGTCTGCTACATAGATAAACACCTCACAGGGTGTTTCCCAGATAGAATTTCACCTAGAAAGCAAACCTTCAACCAACACAGTAAACTGAGATTCATCAAATACAAGTTAGGACAAAACTGAACCAAAGTAACAGAGGGAAAAATAATAGAAGATGACTACCCATTAGCAAAAAAAGATGAATTTTAGTATATTTAAGACCTTACATTTTTTGGACACAATGCATTTGCCACATGTCCTATACACATTCAATTTGAAGTGCAAGTAAACTAAAATTCAGCCAGGCATTGTGGACACACTGAGCTGGACACTGTACATTAGTTCTTGCCTCTTAGAGATTAAAGTTTATATAATAATTTGGGTTACCTTTTTGTCACTTTAATAATACCTCCATAAACTAAGAATTAACAGGCAACACAAAAGGTAGGTAATCAGATTGTGGAAGAAAAGTATTACATAATTCAAACGGATACAAGACAAAAGCTTAAGTGCCACTCACTTGTAATATATAAGAACAGAATTTGAGAATAAAAATGTATGTTGAAATGTAAGAAAAAGTGCACAATCTACATTCTAAGTTAAAATAATTTCCTGTTTGCWACAGAAAAGATTGTTATATATCTTACAAAGGGCTTGTTGAGGAATTAATCAGAGGAATTAATACAGTAAAGGTCAGAAGGTGTTGTAATGTTTATCAAGATGAAGGTGTGAAGAGCACACAAAGGAAAAGCTTTTTAGATTGTTCAAAGATATTACAACTTGTCAGTAAGAAGGCACATTTAACAAAATAACTGTGCTTTTGTCTGCAGAAAATCAACAGATTTCTGTGAATATAACAAGGGTTACTTTTTAAGTAAAAAAAGAAGATAATAACAAATAAGATAAGAAATCTTCAAAAGGAAAGAACAAAGATTTTTATTTTCCCCATTAGAAGTGAGTTCTGAGAAGAAAATTATATGCAACTAGATTAAAAATTCCATCTCAGATCTGGCCACTTTCCATAGATAAATTTGACAGTCTGCCATTAGCAAAGCTAATTCCTTTGTTGCAGGGTTTCCAATATGAACACACTCTCACAGACAGCTGTGAAGTTGTTTTCAGCTATTACAAAACACTACAAAGCCCTAGAAAATGCTGCACAGATGAAGGCCAGGAGCGTGAAGTCAATATAGGCAAAATTCCATCTCACAAGTCAACTGGAGAGGCTATTGTAGAATAAACGCGCCCTAAAAATTCTCTAAATTAGACCAACACCTCCTCAAGCCACAGAAAAGCTTGTGATGGAGGCAAAAAAATGGATGAACAGTATCTTCTTACTACACTTTTTCCAGGCCTCCAATTCTCTGCACAGCACATAATCTCAGCTGACAATCTTATAGATCAGGTATCCAAATAAAATCACATTTGTGTTGATATACTCAAAACTACAATTCTGTCCTCCTTTAATGCCTTCAATCATTAGAATTCTGACAACAGTGTAAATAACTAATCTTTGTAATCTCTTATATCCTGCATACGTTGGGGATGTAATAATTTTGGGGCAATACATTTACAGTATACAGTTATTTTCAGGAGACTGGTATATCTTCAGAAATAAAATATAAAACCAGATTCTAAGATACAAACACTTCCTGCAATGATTGCAGAGACCGATGTGTCTGCTTTCCAGCAGATTTGAAGTCCTTTGCTGAAAGGATTTTTCAGGAGACCCAGATAAAGTAGAAACATTTTGATGACAGACAAAAACTTTAATGTATGGAAGTACGATACTATGCTAAAACCAGAAGACAAATAGGGACCTAAAAAAAAMCTCCCAAAAAACAACAAAAAAAAAAACCAGCTTGATGCAGATCTGACATTTAAATGGCTGCACATGACAAAGTCAAAACTAAGTGACAGACCACAAACATCATCAGTATAACAGATCATAAGGTTTCAGGCTATTAAAAAACATTTTTATATGCACTGTAAAAATTAATTTTCAAACAGTAGTCCCATTATACATTTCCAGACACAGCCTTGAGTTTGGTAAAATAAGAAAATCAGTTACATGAAAAGGAAAAGTATCACTTCATCTTCTGGAATGCTTAGAATTCATCATAACTGAAAAATATTCTCTCTTACACTACAGAGGAGGGTGGATGTCATTCACTGACCCTATGTAATGAATCCTAGACATAAGAAAAGATAGGCACGGGAAAATTTAAAGCATTTAGGGATGGTTGCTGTTAGAATGTTGTTAGAATTCATCTTATGACTTATGTACTTCTCCTCTAGTTTCCATTCTGTTTCTGACAAAAAACAAGGAGTGTTTAAGTTCTTTGATCTAATGGCTAAAGCTCAGAGGAACCAAGCTTAGAATATTCTTATTATCATACTGCTGAATCAGGTCTGTGCAGCCCATTTACTTAAGAAGTTTAAACTGGCTTGAAGTTGTTTGCATGAAAATCATTATCCTGTTAAACATTAACTTTCCAGAAGTACCTGAAATGAACACTCTCCTATGTATCATTAACATGCTAAATTTTAAACCCACTTACCATGGCCTTTGCTTTATCCATCTATAATATGTGCTGGTATAGTTTCCCATTTCATCAGAGTAGATATTTTATCATTACTTCCCTTACTGTATGTATGATTACTATAACCAGTTGATAAATATAATTGCTTTAAAAGGCATTGTTTCTGTTACTGGAACACAATTTTCTCCTTTTTAAACTCCTTTCAAATTGCTCATGTTGATCTTTAAAAAAACACATAAAACTATAAAAGTGAGATAAAAACCCATAGATGTTTTGTTCTGCTCAAATTCTTATGTGACTTAAAAGTAATCAAGAATTAAAAAAAAAAAAAAACTGAGAAGCAAATAGTTACATGTCATATCAGCATGCACAACTGCTGATGAGAGTGGAAATTCAATAGTTAGTAATTTTGGAGAAGGTAAAGAAATTTGTTTAGGTTGTGAATCATTTTGGGATTAATCACAGAAGTAGAAGTCAGGAGATCTGTATTCTATTCCCAGAACTTCAATAAATCTCCTCTATGGCATTTGTTAATAAGGATATATTTAAATAAGCCAATAAGGAATATAACATTCTTTTTCTTATTTCCACTTCTCAGTTTCACCTTTAAAACTGAACCAATATTTAAACATTTAATCAAGTTGTTGTGATGCTTAGTTAATTAGTACTTATGGGGAGTTCTTTGAAAACTCTGCACAGAGAAACAGTGATATGATTTGTCATTGTACTGTCTTCACCTCTGAAATACAGTAGCAATCCATTGGTTAGCCAGACTGCATTGCCATGCCCTTCTAATTAAGGTATAAAGCATGCTTTGGGGTTAGATCTAGCATCTTCTAGAATCAGTTCCATTCAAGCATTCTTCCAAATTTGACTCAGAAGGCAGAATGAAAGAGTTGTGAGAAACAAAAGGAATGATGCAGTGTTCCATAAAAGAAAGAAATGCTGGGAAATGAACTGGAGGGAATTCACAAGAAAACGTCAAAGCAAATTAACCTTTAATACCTTTTTTTATAGATAGATATATATAAGCAGGCCTCAGACAGGTTTGTGGATTCGTTGTAATGTCTACAATTGTGTGTTTGGTCTTTTGGCATTATACTAATATCCCAGAGAGTCTAATTGCATATTTTTGAGTTAGTGTTAATGCATCAAGAAATACTGACAGCATGGTAATAACAAAATTCTGCTATAAGCACAACCCTACATATATACTTTAACAGCTTTAAACCAGGATATTATATGCTTCTAACAAAGCAATTGGAGCAACACAGAATGCAGGTGAAGTTCAGTGCCCAAGTCCTTGCAAAACCACTTAACCACTTGAGTGGGTTCTACGATTATGTCAAGTTCCATAGTAGCTTTAGTTTCTGAACTAACTAGCTTGAAGGTAGTTCAGACCAGTCTTCCACAACAGCAACTGCAGTATGGATTTTCTTCAGGTTATGGGATACTTTCCTCTAGGGGGCATGGGTATTTTTTTTTAAAAAAGGAGATATCTAGAGCCAGCATATTATATACTACAATAAAAGTTCCTTATTAAAGCCTAAGCCCCCATGAATAGAAGGAAAAAATATTTTTAACTATATCTTAAAACTGAAAGTAATCAGAAGAGGGAAGGATCTAAAAAATCAGAATATTGTTTTCCATCTTCTTTTTCTAAGTTCCTCCATGTGATTGCCTGTATAAATTTTAAGAGTTAAGAATGGTGTGAGAGAAGCAGTTGCCTGCCTCAGTTTCCAAACATTACTTGTTATTGCTATGAATAGATTTCAAGCAAAACTGGGAACAGGAATCACTTTTCCTGCCTTCCAGGTTCCTCCTGTACCCTTACACTTTGCTACAGGGTAAGCACTTCAGAACATGATATCTCTGTAGAACCAGTTATGACAAAAGAAAGTTAAGGGGGGAAAAAATCCTTTCAAAAGAACTTGTGTCTRTATTTCAGTATTTTCTTTTCATTTTATTCTATTAGTTTTACCCTYCTAATGTAATGTATATACTATAAAATCAAAGCAGGAAATTCTGTATTCCTTTGCATTTAGTTTTCCAATCTGTTTGCTATATTCCCATTCCAAATAGAGTATATGACTAAAATAATACAAATAAGAGCCGCAGCAACACCCTCCATTAAGGATTTTGACCAGAAATGGAAGGTAAAGAATCACAAGTGACAATGGATTAACTGTAAAACCAAGCAGGTGACTGAAAACCACAATTAATTAACCGTTTTGAAGAATTTATAAACAGAACTTAGATCATAATCCATTAGCTACTTTTCCAAATAAGAAAGAATTTCTGTTCTTAAAAAAGTGTATTTTAAAAGAGTGATATAATTTGGCATTTTTTCTCCTTTTGTTTCCTGCATGACTGTTTACAGTTTCAGTGAAATTCCACCTRCCAGGTTCATGCCTCAATCCAGGAAAGTACTCCTATTCAAAAACATACTTAAGCCAGTGCTTAGTACATTTTTCTGCACAGTGGCAAAATTACGAAGGAAATAGGCCAGTTTTTCCCATCTAAGGATGCAGCCCAATGCTATTTAATATCATGAACAGACAGAACACACCATTCATAATATCAGCTAATAGACTTCAGTGTGGTAACATTAATTCTGTTTGTCCTCCCACTCAAAATATAAAGTCATAATATCAGACAAAGGAAAATATCTCTTCAAGGTTTTTTTTAAACGCTATTATGTCTAAACATACACATATATACTTGCATATATATATATATGTAATGTAATAAAGTCTTATATACACAAATACTGCTGAAAACCAGAAAAAGCAAATGAAGAGCAGAGAAATTTCATAAAAGGATACAAGGACAGTTTTAGCTCCAATTATAGACTAAAAGAACAGAAAAGGTATATCAGACATTTAATAAAATAATTTATTTCAAGTCGAAAGGAAGGATGCCTAACAATGGAGAAACGCAGGGACAAAATAGGATAATAAGAGAAGTAATTAGATACAATATAACAGTTGGAAAGTCAGTGAAAATTGTGTGAGTGATCTACTTCCATTTGACAGAGAAGGAAGAAAAGAGTTGCAGCATGTTGGAGTCTCTGAAAGAAAAAGTGTATAGAAATATTCCCACAAGAGAAAGATTTGCAATAACTTCTCAAACGTAACTTGAGACATTAATGCACACTAAGATGTAAACAGGCAGAAGGTAAAGTTCAGAAGGTCCCAAATGGTAACAGTAATAGTAAAACTGTATTTGCACCAGATAAGGTATGCACTATAAAAAGTTGTTTGACATTTCAATTTTTTTTTCTATTATGCTATATTTTTACAATTAGCTTTTACTATTTCTTCAATTTTTTTCTTCTGTAATATTCTCACCCTCCACCACACCTCACCACCCAAAAAATCCCAGATCAAACAGTACAAGTACTTTCACAGGTCTGTTAATGAGAAATTTTACTCACCGTTTGAGGTCATCCTTGGTTGTGTCTAGATGGAAACTTAATAGATGAAATTCAGCTCCACAACACAGCAGTATAAATGTATCTATAAAATAAAACTGCGCAAAGCGTACAGTCTTATGGAACTTCTCTTTGCCCTGAAATGCAAAGTAAATTATTAAGAAGGGATTCTAAGATACTGAATATTTTTTGTCTGAGATTCCTGGTGTCAAGGCGTAGTCTCCCTGTTATCCTGACCATATGCCAGGAGGTTAACCTACTATGTAGTGGCCCTTCCTATTTTTGACATCTATTAATCTCAAAATAAACTTTTTGTTCTACTTAAATTAGTTGGCAGTAAAGTTAATAGTATCTGTAGTCAATTGAATCTAATACAATCTAGCTTCATACTCTAAACTTCCATTTGAGTTGGGGAGTAGACTATAAAGTCAAGCAAAGCTGAGCCAATGAAAATAGAATATATAGAACAGACAATGAAATGAAAACTTCCAGACATGCCCACTAGTTTTGTCTACCAAGATCGGTTTTTTTCTTTTCATAAATTGTCATGATAAAAGCCTAATTTGAAGTCAATGGAGACCACCCAGATCATAGTATCAGTTTGAATCACCACCACTAAGTAGCTAGCTCTGAAAATCAGCCTGTACGTTCCTTCTACAGAGCTGTTAAAATGGAAGTAGATGAAAGTGAAAAACAGTGTCCTTTGTGAAGCAAACTGACAGGAGTTTCTAATTACCAGAATTAGGGCAGGTTCATTATTGCAGACTGACCAGACCCTTAAAGTTCTGTCTTCTGATGCAGAAACTAACCACTTCTTGTCATGACTCCAGCCAACAGAGTTAACTGCACCATCATGACCTAATAAAAATAATAATGGAAATATCATAAAGCTTGTTTCTTGCCTTTATACATTTCTCCAGAGTTAATCATATTGTTTTAATATAATTATACACAATATTAAAATACATTTTAAATAGAGGTTTTAAATGGTTGGATTAAAAGTGGTAACAGTAAACCAGTTATTAATTTTTTCTTCCACCAAAAACCATGAAAAAATGTCTCTCATTAATAATCAGGATTCACAAAATTAAATAAGATCAGAGAAACACCAAGTTATTCTACCTGAACTCTCATATGCATTTGTATGATATTGCCTCCATTACTATAAGGGAGTTTGTATGAAAATGTTATAACAAATATAAAAGACACGTTTATCTTTTACAGACATTCACATTCTAAAAGAATAAAAACTAGTATCTAAATTTTCTTCAGCTTTCTGCAATTCAGATTTGACTCAACTAGAACTATAAAATAGTTCTAAACAAATATATAACAAACAGACAAACAAATAAACTTCCTTCAAGTTAACAACAAAAACACATTCACAGATCTTTACTGTCACAGTAATATTAACAAATTGTATCTCCACACCAAATTCAATTAGAAGCACAGAAGTGGTTATAAGGTTGTTGTCATTAATAGTGAGTCTGGCTGCTAACAGTTATATTCTGATCTTTTTCATTAAATACTGACTGTCGCAGAGTGAAGTGCTGAATTGGAATAAAATTATTCCAAACTGTGACAAAAAACTCCACAGAAAATAGAAGTTTGACCATCAGCTCCTAATGCTTCTAATCAAGCTTCTAAGGTCTGGAAAAGCTGTCTTCTGATGCACAGAGGTCCAAACATCAGTCTGAAAAAGACTACCCAAAGAGGGATATTCAGGGAATAATTTCATCTCACTTCCTCCTCTTGTTGGTAACAGAGTGAAGAAAACAACCATCACTGACAACATGGCTACCAAATATTTCAAAGCGCAACTGGGATGGTTAAGGTCCAGAGCCCTGTGACTTGCTACTATACCCAAATGGCAAAATAGGATGGTCGTCATGCAAGACCACAGTGCTCTGCATCTGCTTGTTAGCCAGTATTTGGCTCATGGAGAGGCCCAAAACCTGGCATCTAGCCCACAGTGTTGATGATTGTGTGTTATTTTGCTCTGACTAATAAGCTGTCCTGAGTGTTTCGTCCTAGATTGCTTCGTCTCTGCCCATCCCTAATAACAGAGGGTTGGAAGTCCAGCAAAATTGAAGTTACCACACTGGAGCTTGTAAAGACTGGTTTATTTTTTGTCATGAGCCTGCAAGAAATGTACTGGTGTGGAAAGGTTCAGCCCAAAGAAAAATCCTGAATCCCAGGGTGGTTACTCTAGCATTGAAGGCTTTCAAGATCTGAATCAGGCTTCATATGAACTTCATTTTGAATGCTTAACTTCAAGTGCTTAGAAACTGATTTTACAGAGCTGCAAAGTGCCATATATTCCAGAAGAAGACTATGTAATTGATGGGATCATGCTTTAAAAGGAAGGAAGGCAAGGCTACTGAGATCCAGAAGGATTTTATCACGTAAAGCAGTAAAGGAACTCACCACAGCTATGGCAAATAAATACTTACTGTGGAAGTCTCAGCAACAGAACACCTGACTGACTTTGTCAAAGGTCAGTGTTTTAAAACACAAAATATAAGCAGTTACAAAAGAACCACCAACCTAATTTATCTACAGATAATGATAATTCTGACTCTAATTTTTGAAAGTTATTGGAAGAGCATTTTCAAGAAACATCCTTGAAATTCAATTTAAGAAAAGATACAGCATTACTTGAAAAGAAAATCTGAGTATTGTATTATATTATAATGAAATTTTATATTAAACATGATCCGGAAACCACTTAAGACCTTGCAAATAGTTGCAATGCTTTATTTTATTCATTAGGCTTTTATTACTGAGCTAGCTGTTTTTGTAAAAACACAATGAACATGCCATTACAACAGCTTCTGCAGAACAGTCTCATTAGGTTAAAAAAATGTAACTGCCTGTTTAAAAATCATAGTTTGAAGTATTATAATCTCCAGTTAATAGCAAAAAGCTTCTACAAGAAACAGACTTTCCAGTTTGGTGTCACACAGTTAAAAACAAGATTAGAAACTTACAAAGAACTTCAAAAGCCAGAAACATCATACAGAAGCTAAAATTATTAATTTGATCTAAAATTATATTGAAGCTGATCAAAAAGGTCAAAAAAGAAGAAAATATGTCAGACAAAATTAACAAACTTTGGCCCATATTATTCTAATTTTTCCAGATGAAGTCTGATGAATTTCACCTAGCTTTGAAACATTCAAAGTTCTTGTGCTGCCCTCTTGTGTACATTTTCTCTTTAGTCAACTGAAGTTTTATATAAAAAAAATTGATTGCCTTAAATTACAGGAAGGCTAATCAATTTATCTCAGCAACTAAGATCTTCTATGATAACATATGTCTATAAAAAGGCTTATAAACAAGATATTTTAATTCCCAGTTACCAAAGACCTGTAGAATTTTCACCAGAAAACTGCATAAGTACTGGATAAGTACATATGTAAGTACTATACTTATTTTATTCTCCACACAAAGATTTATTTGGAGGCTTTGGTTTTGTAAAACCATTTGAAAGCCTTGAATTATCTGCATTAAAACAAAAAAAAAACAAAACAAACAAAAAAAAAAAAAAAAAAAAAAAAAAAAAAAAAAAAAAAAAAAAAAAAAAAAAAAAAAAAAAAAAANAAAAAAAAAAACAAAAAAACCCCCACAAAACAAAAACAAAAAACAAACAAACAAACAAACAAAAAACAAAAAACAACTTACCAGAATATACAAAACAGTTTTCCAAAGTGGTAAGGAACATGAGAAACTTTAGGAAAACCTGAGGTTTGGAAAATTGGAAGAGCCATGCAAAAAATCTCTGCACTCCAGGTCCCCCAATCCCTAAGCCCAGTGAAGGAGGTCCCAGCTGGCTTGCAAGAGGCCAGTAAGCTTCAAAACAGGTGTTACTCAGGGTTCCCCAATCCTGAAGCACATTGAGAAGGACAGCAGCTGGTTTTGAAAAAGACTTCTTCAAAAAGGCCATGCTGGCTGTAACTCTTTTAAAGCTGGACATAACTCTTTTAAAGCTGGCCGATATTACCTGCACTTCACTATAGGACACAGACACCTGAAGAGCCAACGTTGAAGAGGAATGCAGAACTACTTAAAACTGTAACTGAGCACTTCAGGGAACAAAACTGAATAAATCAGGCTTATAGCAAAATTGCTGTTGTTATACCACTCCTCTCTGATGGTGCATTGTAAAAATAAGAATTTCAATAATCAGCTATATTCAGATGTTAATACTGCCTTGAAATTGAAATTTTTTAACAGAATAGATATCATTGCCATTTCTTGAAAAAGGAAAGTTTTACATTACCATTGATTGCAGCTCTGAATAAAAGCAATGCATCRTGGTTTTTAATGAAAAGAAATTTATTATGTCATTTATTATGACACTTCAAAAACAAAGGCATCTAAAGTAGAAAATAAATAGGTGTTTTCATGATAATCTGAACTGTACGGAACTACATGAATGAAATAAGGACGTAACTGATGGTTTGCGGTTCCTACTCCCCTACAGTACAGTATCTGACAGTTTCACATTTATTTTGCTATTGAAAAGAACTACATGCACAGGTTGCATTCTTATGCTACCTAAAGAGCCTGAAGTAGAATGTGGTTTACACTTCTTTTCAGATTGTGCATCATAAAAAAAGACATAGATTAAAGAATGGAAGGTATCAATGAAATAAATTAGATAGTAGTGCAAAACCTAAGAAAACTAATAGAACAAAGCCAATTGTTAGAAGAACAATTTAGTAATAAATCAAAATTTTTTTAAAGCAAGACAAAGAACTAGTGCTTGACACCTTAACTACTGGCACCAGAAAAAGCTTCTCTGTAGTAGCATGACATTTGGTGCACGTCACTTTACTCTCCTCATCACAATAAATTAGCCTGCATTTGCAGAGTACTGCAGTATTTTAGGGAGCTCTGAATGTTGAAATATCTTATAAAATCATAATATTTAATTTTACTTCATAGAAAGACAAAGCCTTTCGTTAATAATGTGTCAAAACCTAAGTACTGTTTCCTTCATGATTTACAGAGTAACATGAACTAAGGTTTTCTTTCAAATTTAGAAACCTCTAATTCTAACCTTTCTTTTTCTGCTTTCAAATATGTCCACTTAGATGAATATATTTTCTTATTAAAGTCTATGTTTTCTGTTATTACCAGTATCAAGCCATTCCTTAGGTATTATTTAGTATGTAGCAAGTATATGGAGACATAGATGCAACAAAGTCAATGAAATTTGTATCTTCCCCTGAGATGAAACAAAGACAAAACCCAGCTATTACCAGTCCAAAATCAATGAAGCCTGCATAAAAACAAACTCCAGTGAAAAAAAACATCCAAAAAAGAGTATTTCACAAAATTGAAATGTCACCTTCTGCAGCACACAATCTCTATATACAGTCAAGTAAAACCAGCCTGTCCAACTTCTTGATAGTGGTTCACATAAAGAGAAGCTGGATCTGCGATGCAAGAGACAAACTGCAAAGAACAGCTACAGAACACATACTGTACAATGATAATTTATTGCCTTATGGAATAATTTTGCAACATTTATGTTCTACTTCATGTTCAAGGTAGCCTTGCTACCAAAAAAAAGGACTTTAAAGTTCTTGAAAATCATTTACATTTTAGCTGCTTCAGATTACTTAAGAAAGATGTGTTAATAATCTGAAGAAACACTGAATTCTTTGGGCACAACTTTGTTAAGCTGCTGTGTACCAAATACTGTAGCAGTACTGTGTCATTATTTTTATAGATGCTTGTAACAAGTAAGGGAAGGAAATACAGAATTTTGATCTCTTTTGGTTAATTGCATTTTTTAGAAATCCTGATCTTCTAAAACAATGTTAAATGTATTTCAGATATATGGGGTCCCTTTGGACAAAATTACTGGTTTTGTTCCATTACTACCTAAATAACAAATTATGTCAATAAAACCTCAAAACACTATTCCTCCCTGCAGTTTTTGTGACTCGCACTAAGAATTTGCTCAAATTAGCTGGTTATACGTGAAGAAGAACATTTTTAAAAGTTTATGAACTTTCTATCGTGGAAAAAAAAAGATGTAACTACCCTGCCCATAAGGCATATTTTCATCAATTTCCTCACACGAAGAGGAAAATATCAGTAATGTTACCTCCATTAGTGGCCACAATGCCACAGCTTCTTCCACAAAATACAGTGAAAATTACTCAAAAAAACCCCAGTTTTCAGAAATCAGTTATCAGAGTTTTTACCTAGAAATAATTTTTTAAAATAACTTAAAATAGTTTACTTTTATACTTGTTAAGGCCTGCTAGTAAATGACAGTCATCTTCCRTTATGAACTTCCACAGTAAATCAGTCCTGCTGTATGAATTTTAAGTCATAACATTTACTGTTATTAAAACTTTAACAGATAGTTCTTGTGGAAGTTTAGAATTCTTTTTTTTTAAGGCTCATTTACAATGTTAAGTAATGCACATGTGTTTGCACATGCATACACTTTTGCAGATATGGATTTCTCCATAGGAATAGTCCCTTTTTTTTTCAAAGAGTTGTTCTTTAGAAGTCTGGAGCTGCAAACCAAACACATTTTTTGCCAAGTCATTGCACTCAATTTTTTGGCTAATAATCTATTACAATATGTTACTGCAATATACACATGCATTATCATTACAATATATGGGCTTTATTATTTCTATTTAATTATTGTAATAAAAATACACAATGCAGACTGCAATATATATTGTGATACATTACTATTTTCAGATTTCTCAATTTTCTGGGAGGTAAACCTGGCAGGCAGTTTAATTCTAGAACAAAATTAACCAATCGGAGAAATAACTTCTATGTCTTGAATCAGCAGTAGACCCTCTCCCGCATTCTTCTCAAGGTSACTTAAGTGGAATCTTTTAATTACTATGTCATTTTAGGTTAAACTCAGTTATATACTATTTCTTTAATAACGTAATGCATAAATTTACCTGAAAAAACATTATAGGTATCAGTGAGATTGGAACTGAATATCAGTACAGTCTTGTCAGCCAGGCCGCAAGCCAGCATCTCTCCATCCCCTGTAAAGAAGTGTCGAATGATTTATGTCTGAAAGCAACAAGGACCTAATATGCTGTTTCTTTTAATCATAAAAATCATWTATGTCACTACAACAAAACACACACCAGATATTCATTTCATATGTTTAACACATATTTTGTATGAACATCACAAACTCATACTGCAGAATTTGGTAGGAATTTGTGTGCAATTCATTTCTTGTCCTGTCATATTCTCAAAACAGTTATTCATCAGAAGGCAGAAATTCACTTTTCACAAAAAAAGTGCTACAAAATTTAAGTGCAGAAATGTTTAGAAGTCATTTAAATCTACTTCCTTACACCCATTTTTTTGTATCTTCTTATTAAAGTTACATGACCTTCTCCTATATATTAGAATAAAAAACACATGTTAGTCATTCTGGATCACTTCTTAAAGATGATAAATTTCCTTCATAAGCTAATCCTAAAAACTATCCAAGTGCAGTCAGATTGTTCATTTATATTGGTAATCAGTGGGGGCACACAATGACAGGATAGGCTCCCTTAATGTCTACCTAATGGTAGTCATTTGTGAAATGTAACTGTTCACTCAAAAACTTTTCCTGAAAAAAAGAAAATAATAAAGAGCAGATAAATGAACCAATGGGAAAAAATAGGGGAGGGTGGAGCAAGATAAGATAGCAGTGAGAGAAAGTAAGGAAATGAAGCGCAGAATTCAAATCAATGCTACTAGGTCCACTGGGGAAAGTATTTTTAAAAGAGGTACCACCTGAACACCCCCTTGATAAATCTCCTGAGCACCTTTACAAAGGGAGAGGGAATATAAGTCATGCTTGACTTCACCAACATGCTATCCACTGTCCAAGTGCCATCCACATTGCCGGCTCAGAATACTATATTCCACAACTCATTTTTTTCCCAAATTAATCATGGCAATATAAACAGATAAGAGATATATATTTCTAATCTCTAAGAGTCATCTACTAAAAGTGATTTTTAAATGGGACACACAATGGGGTAGACGTATATGTTAAGAAGAGGCATTCCAGAATCTTTTTTTCTGTTATCAGTTATTAAATCACCAGTATACTAAACTGCCAAAGAACTACCTTATAAAAAAATTTTTAATTTTATCTGACAAGCAATATTTCAGCTGACCTTTTCTCTAAATAGTAGCACTTGCACATACTAAATAATGCTGTTAAATATTTTCATCACAAAAATAAGATAAGTAGTCCTGGACAAAATATTCCAAAAAATGCATGCCCCACAAACTCAAAGGTATTGAAGTCTTTGAGCTAAAGGGTGGTGCTCTTCTGCAGATTTCCCCCCCTTTTCCTAAAGTTTTGACAGTATGTATTTTCAGCATGAGAGCTGATTGGTAAGTATATCAGGTAAGTGATACAAGGTAAGTCACACACACATAACGTGTGTTATGTAACAATACATAAACCTTCTTGTGCATACAGAACAAGAGAAAATAATTTTGCACAGAATTTTGGAGGCTTGTTTAATGGAACATCATCTCAAATCCTGAAGAAAACTGTTTTCTGACAGAGCAAAAAGTCGTAACTCGTAACACCTCCAATACTACAAAAGGATGTTTAATAAATCTAAGAAGGTTTGCATTAACTCATTAATGCAACTTTACAACCTCTTAAGTTTTACTTAAGTTTTCTATTTAATTTTCTTTCTACTATGTTTAAAGATGCACATAAATATTAATTATTGTGATTCATACTTTACAAAGACCACTTGAAAGATTGTTCCAAGCTGCAATTCCAAGTAGCAAATTTGCAACAGAAAATATATTTTAAAGCTAGGAACCATCTGGTTAACGCAGACTACCCCAATAACAGAACACCTCTTTACAAGCTTATAATAATATGATTTTTTTACTCCAAGAAAAAAAATCTCTGCAATTTTTGCTAAACCTTGTTTTGCTAAACTGTGGTTGTTTAAGCCTGTGCGTGCATGTGTGTGTGTGCGAGAGACAGAGACAGAGACCGAAACAGAGAAAGATGCTCCTTCCTCAGAGTAAGTAAAAGAGGATTTATACTTTAAATGTATTATTGAAACTATAGCGATGTTTTTCTTTGCTAAAAAAGAACCTTTACTTTTAAGCTTACATAACGCTCCTAGAAATAAGCTCTCTGCAGCCGATTTCTTTCAGGAGCCATAAAAATAATGTCTTCCCATTCTCTAGGGAACACTTATGGCTGGAATATGTTTTAGAAAAGTTACTGATTGCATCTAGTTGCTTTTATTTATTGAAGATGAAAGTTGCTCTTGTCCCCAAAATATTTATAAAGATACACATTTTTAAATACTTTGAAAATATTGTGGTTTGAAGAGTGTACGTTGACATAATTATATACTTGGTAATACATTTGATTGCTAATCTAAGAAGTGGTTTCTGTATAATAATATTTATACAGATTGGAAATGACTAAACCTGTTACAAGATTCACTTCTCCAAAGCAGTTAAGAAAAATACCCTTCTTTGGATTATATGCAAGAATCCTTTTTTTATATTTTAATATGTAAAAACTGAATAATCTTTACATAAGAAATAGGAGTATTCTGATTCTTTTGAAACAGAACTCAGCTTTTAATACACCCTAATGACATTAAGTAAATGTCTCAGAAAATAAATTCCTTAGTGAAAGAACTTGTTAGACTACTAATTTTCAAGTTGTAGTGGGAAAGTCATAGCATAAGTACAAAAGCAAACAAGACGTAAAATCAGAGAAGAATTAGAATCCTTTTGCATATGTGTTAGCAGCTTGCATGGTTTCGCAAGTTAAAAAATTATGATCTAACAGTACGTGGTATTGCCAGACAGTTTTCAGGGAATTTACCTAGTAAATCCATGGCCTTAATAAACCATGTCACACAAATTTTGGTTTTCTTTCTGCACACTGGCACAACTGTACATTTTATAAAGCCCGTACATACCGGAATACTGAATGCAACATATTGGGGTTGGTTTGCAAGTAACAGATATCTCTTTCTTATGTTTGACTGGAGGAGAACTTTCCAATGGATATTCTTTATTTTTACTTCAAAGAAGGAAAAAAGAGAAAGAGAGGAAAAATATTAAGATATCTAAACCCGCTACATTTTCATTTCAGTTATGAAATAAATGTGCTTTGGGAGCTATTCTAAACATCATTATATAAATATTTCCTGGAAAACTTATGTTAAATCCAAGAGGCAGAATGAATTTTAAATTGTCATACTTAAATTACTCCTATCRCCAACTGTTATGAATTCATGAGATCAAGAATTAACATGGACTTGTACATAAAATCAAACTTCTTAAGTTGCATACCTATCTAATAAAAGTATTTAAAGAATGCAAATTCTACCTTGTTGTGACAATAAACAATAGGAAAAATATCTCCATATGTAAAAATAAGAATTACATTGATTATCTATTTAACTAATACTAAACATACTAAAAAAAAAACCACAAAAAACTTAGTGGTAAGTAGCTTAACCTGTTATAAAATAGCACAAACCAATCTTGAAATTATCATCTGAAGTGCTCATCTAAAGGCTTGCCTACGTGTGCAAGGATTACAAAAACTTAGTCTTGAGCTATTAAGTGTCTAAGAAACAGTTTTTTAAAAAGAGAAAAATGATGGCATTAATCATTTTTTACTTTTATGTTTCTACTACATAGAACAAAGACTCTATATAATACTAAAGAGAAAAAATGTAATATCCCCATTTAACATACCACATCAATTAACATGAAAGTGCCAGCTCTAAAAAAACATTTGTTCTTTGTGTTCGCAATGATGATGAATCCACTGGTCAAATTGTACCATTATGTATACTCTGTTTAAATCCATTAGAGTAAGCCTGCATTAGCTTAAGTTAACATGATTTTAGAGGTGAATGAGGCACATGATCTGAAATCACTAAGTCTCACTGTGCCACATTCAGTTATTTTTCTGACTAGAATTGCAGCTTAAGAACATGTTGCGACTATGCCTCCAAACATATTTAGCACCTGTTCTTCTTTCTAGCAACAAAAATCTAAGAAAATAAATGTGCATATTTTCTTTTATATGTAAGACTTACTCAAATTTAATTCATAGTCTGATAATCTGAATCACTTGCTGAAGTCATTTTATAGCAAATTTACAAAGCCTTTTAGTTCCAGTCATACTCCTAACTAAAAAGTTCCAATGAGAGAGGGAGCTACAAACCATATTTCCAATAGAACTGTATTTATCCTCATTTTAATTTGTTTCTCCTCTAATGGAGTTGCTAGATTACCTACCATTTACAACTGGTCTTCCACTTTGATACCTCATTTTTCTTCTGGTTATTATTTGGAGAAAACATGGTCATTCTACAAGAAAGAACACAGACTTTCCTATATGAAACATTAAATGTTGCATGAGAGAAATAGCTTATTTCAAACAAAAAACAATCCTACTTCCTTCTTATTACTTATGTCTACTAGTAACATCAGTAGGTAAGATAATGTACACATTGATGACAAGATAACTTTCTAGTGATCTAATGCTCGAGTTTGCGTCTAAGTTTTGCTTTCTGTGAATTATTTGTTGGATGATACATTCTGAAGGTCAAAATCCATTCATATAAAGGTCTCAGACATTTTCTTCTGCAAGTTGAAGAAACAAGAAGAGTTTAATCATATGAAGGAGACAGGATGCCTAATACAGATTTTGAAAGGAAGTTGAACACTGACCAGAAGCTGTGAAAATTTTTTTTTACAACATATTTTAAAAATTATTTTGTTTGATAATATCATATCTGTTTTTCATGGGTGATTGATTTCACAGTTATAAGACTACATGGCTCTATTATGTGACAAAATATCACACACCAATAAAACAGACAAAATAGTAATGTATCTACTCACTGTGGTGCTGCTGTATAACCTGATGACTTGATTTTGTCATGGAAAACCAATGGCTGATCTTTCACCGTGCTTTTCACTCCTATAGCAAAATAATTTAATTTTCATTAAAATGGTTTTTTAACATTATATTTTTACAGTTAAGGTAGATACTCAGTTAGGCTAGCACAGTAGAAATATTTGATGTCTCCTTATGTTACAAAACACATTTATAACCAATCACTCTAAAATAATGATTAGTGAGAAAAGGAAAGAAATATGAAATGTTACACTGCATAACAAGAATATCAATGAGTAGAAACTTCTTTAAATTTTGAATTAACAAGAATATTGTTCTGAGGAACTTTTTTCATCATTCATTCACAAATGTGTTTTGTAGTTGCCTGTTTTATGCTTAGATTTTATATGCACTAGCTATAATATATTCACACCTTATATTTGGAATATGGAATGTATGTAAATATGATTAACAAACTGGCTGGTAGGTACACATAAATGTTTGGGGTTTTATGTGGCTTAAGTCATTAATAATGTTTGCATTCACACTGCTGTACTAAGAAGCCTGAAGGGCAGCCTCCAGCCCAAAGCTAAAAATGAGCATTTCATATCAGCAGAAACAACCTAATTAAATAAATGGTGTAAAGGGGGAAATCTTGTTGATATTCCCAGGGAAAAATTTCAGGTGCATTGGGAGTGATCTCCTGGGCACATTTACCTATGCTGAGGATAGAAGGTCCTTCAACTCCCAGCAGCTATCCTTTCTCTTTATGTATCGATGAGGCAGAAAAGGGTCCTTCTTGGGAAGCTCCCAGTACCACTTGCCATAAGAGACTAATAGGATTTCCTTACAGCACCTAATATATCTGAGTGTGAGGTGTCAACAAGGGTAGTACAGGCATCAGTGCTGGGTGTCTGAAGCAGCCTGGAATTCTAGCTAAAGCACTCTAGATGCATTCTCAGAATATCATACAACACTGAAGATATCGCCTCCTCCAAGCTCAGGAGCGATGCATCCCAACAAAGAGGAAATTGGGTAAAAACGCCAGGAGGCCTGCATGGATGAACAAGGAGCTCCTGTACACACTCAAACACAAAAAGGAAGCCTATAGAGGGTGTAAGCAAGGACAGGTAGCCTGGGAGGAATACAGAGAAATTTTCCGAGCAGCCAGGGATCAGGTTAGGAAAGCTAAAGCCCTGATAGAATTCAATCTGGCCAGGGACATCAAGGGCAACAAGAAAAGCTTCTACAGGTACGTCGGGGATAAAAGGAAGATGAGGCAAAATGTGGGCCTTCTCCAGAACGAAACGGGAGACCTGGTTACCCGGGATATGGAGAAGGCAGAGGTACTCAATGACTTTTTTGCCTCGGTCTTCACCGGCAAGTGCTCAAGCCTTACCACCCAAGCTGCAGAAGGCAAAGGTGGGGACTGGGAGAATGATGAGCTGCCCACTGTAGGACAAGATCAGGTTCGAGACCATCTAAGGAACCTGAAGGTGCACAAGTCCATGGGACCCGATGAGATCCATCTGCAGGTCCTGAGGGAACCGGCGGATGAAGTTGCTAAGCCACTATCCATCATATTTGAGAAGTCGTGGCAGTCTGGTGAAGTTCCCACTGACTGGAAAAGGGGAAACATAACCCTTATTTTTAAAAAGGGAAAAAACGAAGACCCAGAGAACTACAGGCCAGTCAGTCTCACCTCTGTGCCTGGGAAGATCATGGAACAGATCCTCCTGGAAGCTATGCTAAGGCACATGGAGGACAGGGAGGTAATTCGAGACAGCCAGCATGGCTTCACCAAGGGCAAGTCCTGCCTGACCAACTGTCACATCCCGCCTGTGCGGAGGGAGAGGTGACTCAGATTCGTAAATTCCCTCAGTATGGATTAAGGTGAAATGACACTCAAGGTCTGTACATAAACAAAGACTTTTACTCCATAGCTAGGCTCATTGGTAAATAATCGGGTAGCAGAAAAGCTTATTGTTCACCACTGCTGTGGGAGTTTATGCGTTGCGTTACTTACTAGAAAAAGGGAAAAGAATAAAAGAAAGAGAGAAGGAGAGAGAGAGAGAGAGAGAGAGATCACTGGTCTGGGTTCCAGTGTTGGTCCAGCCAACGGGGGTCTCTGGTCTGTAGGAACGCTCGTTCAAAAGTTCCCACGAGTTCCCAAAAAAGTTCCCCCCATGGCACTTGCCTTCCCCTTTTATGTCTGCCGTTCACTTTCAAACTGCCCCTCTGCTAGGGTGGCAGTTTCCTAGCTCAGAGAGTTTCGCTTCTATTGGTTCTGGTATGCCTCATCTTCACTTAAAGTCACAGTGTCCTTTCTTTTTACTGCGCGTATTCAGTGGGGAAGGGGCTTTGCTGGGTAGGGGGCTTTTCCTGCTGGTGGGTGGGGGTTTTAGTATGCTAATTAGGTTAGTTCACCCATAGTTCAAGTAGTTGTTTCTTTGGTTTTATCAGCCGGTCTTGTCCTCTTAGCGCTTATCTTGGTACTCCCTTATTCGGCCGATTTATGGTGTCATCATGTTTCTTCCCCCAAGGCCATACCCAGTTAACTCTCTACAGWGGAGCCTTCCTGGGATTCACCATCCCCCAGTCTTGCGAGTGCTTGAGACATTCCTCGGACGGGCTCAGGGGATCTCCACCCCCTGCTCCCTTACCAAGTTTTGTCTCCTGTCGTTGTAAAACAGTTCTTTGTTCCAGGGGGTTACAAGTTAGCCTTGGTGTTAGCTGCCAGTTGGTCTCCTACACCAACCTAGTGGCCTTCTGTGATGGAGTGACTACATCAGTGGACATGAGAAGGGCTACAGATGTCGTCTATCTGGACCTCTGTAATGCCTTTGACACGGTCCCCCACAACATCCTTCTCTCTAAACTAGAGAGGTATGGATTTGATGGGYGGACTGTCYGGTGGRTGAGGAATTGGTTGGATGGTCGCATCCAGAGGGTAGTGGTCAACAGCTCAATGTCCAGATGGAGATCGGTGATGAGTGCATCCCGCAGGGGTCCATATTGGGACCAGTACTGTTTAATATCTTCATCCATGACATAGACAGTGGGATCGAGTGCACCCTCAGCAAGTTTGCCGATGACACCAAGCTGAGTGGTGCAGTCGACATGCCTGAGGGACGGGATGCCATCCAGAGGGACCTAGACAAGCTCGAGAAGTGGACCCGTGTAACCCTCATGAGGTTCAACAAGGTCAAGTGCAAGGTCCTGCACCTGGGTCAGGGCAACCCCTGGTATCAAGACAGGCTGGGCGATGAAGGGATTGAGAGCAGCCCTGCCGAGGACCTGGGGGTACTGGTGGATGAAAAGCTGGACATGAGCCAGCAATGTGCTCTCACAGCCCAGAAAGCCAACCATATCCTGGGCTGCATCAGAAGAAGCGTGGCCAGCAGGTTGAGAGAGGTGATTCTGCCCCTCGGCTCTGCTCTGCTCTGGTGAGACCCCACCTGGAGTACTGCGTCCAGCTCTGGAGCCCTCAGCACAGGAAAGACATGGGTCTGTTGGAGCGGGTCCAGAGGAGGGTCACAAAAATGAGCAGGGGGATGGAATGCCTCTCCTATGAAGAAAGGCTGAGAGAGTTGGGGTAATTCAGCATGGAGAAGAGAAGGCTTCGGGGAGACCTTACTGCGGCCTTCCAGTACTTAAAGGGGGCTTATAAGAAAGATGGGGACAAACTTTTTAGCAGGGCCTGTTGCAACAGGACAAGGGGGAATGGTTTTAAACTAAAAGAGGGTAGATTTAGACTAGATATAAGGAAGAAATTTTTTACGATGAGGGTGGTGAAACACTGGAACAGGTTGCCCAGAGAGGTGGTAGATGCCCCATCCCTGGAAACATTCAAGGTCAGGTTGGATGGGGCTCTGGGCAACCTGATCTAGTTGAAGATTGTCCCTGCCCATGGCAGGGGGGTTGGACTAGATGACCTTTAAAGGCCCCTTCCAACCCAAACTGTTCTATGATTCTATATAACCTTTGACATTCTAACAGCTCCAACAAGGACAATCAATATAGTAAAAATAGATTATTTCTACATGTCTACAGCTACCAGTATTTTTATATCTTTCCTGAAGAAAAGGTGATGATGAAAAAATTATTTTGTAGGTATTTTTTGGACTTTGCTTTACTGTTGCTAAGCAAAGCTACAAAGTGCTTCAAAAGCAACTGGAAGTCAGACTTTTTTTTTTTTAAAAACAGTAGGACATTGAGGCAAAAATTAACTTCCTAAACTTGCAGGTATTGACAAAAGACTATTCAGGACAATAAAATTAACCAAAACAGGTAACCAAAGTCAAGAAAGAAACGACAAATTATATAGAAAAATATATTACGTGCTATGGAAAAAGAATGACTCATGAAAAATGTAAACATTCTACACTCTTTAACTCTTTTAAAATCCACAGAAAGTTCTCAGAGGATTGTTTTTAAAAGAAGAAAAATACCATATTACCATCATTTTCATTACAAATACATATGTAGGATATGAAATTCTACTAGAAGTATAAAATTCTTCCTACTAACATAAAAATATCATGCAATATATATTTAAAACAGAAATCAATATACTGATTGTATTAGGTACCAGTCAGTTACTGTTATTAAAAATATAACTTTATTAATTCATTTCAAGGTTGGTTTATACTTACCAAGTGTTTTACTAGAAGGTTCTTTCCTGTTTTTCTTTAAACTTTTACACAATGGAGAATTTGTCAATAAAGAACACCTAAGTTATAAAACCAAGCACAAAAATTGATCAATGCAAAGGACAAAAGCATCAGATTAGGAAAAGGYGTCAAAACTTCTTTTTAGCTATTTGTCTGCATATGTGTATGTATATGTGTGATACCAGTGAGATTTTCATAAATACAAATCAGTGGATTAGTTATCAGCTCAGATACCCAGCAGCACAGACAAGCCTTGGCCCTGACTAGATTCACAGACCATTGCATTTACATGATAAATCCCATTTCTGTGAATATTGACTGATGATTTTATTGTAAGCACTGAAATCTGCACTTCACTTCCGTGTATGTTGTAGGGTTTTTTATTGTCTTCAAGATGTCAGTGTTTTTCTGGAAATCATTTACAGACACATGAAGGACAAGAAAATAGTAGTCAGCATGGCTTCACCAAGGGGAAGTCATGCTTGATCCACCTGATACACTTCTATGATAAAATGACTGGCTTGGTAGCTGAGGGGAGAGCAGTGGATATTGTCTACTTTGACTTCAGTAAGGCTTTCCACACTGTCTCCCATAAGATCCTCATAAAGAAGCTGATGAAGTATGGGCTGGATGAACACACAGTGAGGTGGATTGAAAATTACTGAACAGCCACGCCCAGACAGTGATGATCAGTGGCACCTAGTTGGAGGCCAGTAACTAGTGGAGTACTCCAGGCATCAATACTGGGTCCAATTCTGTTTGACATCTGCATTAATAACCTGAATGAAGGAGCATAGTGTACCCTCACCATGTTTGGTGATGACACAAAACTGAGAGGAGTGTCTGATACACCAGAAGGTTGTGCTGCCATCCAGACATCTACAGGCTGGAGAAATGGGCTGACAGCAACCTCATGAAGTTCAACAAGGGGAAGTGCAAAGTCCTGCACCTGGGGAGGAACAACCCCATGCACCAGTATATGCAGGGGAAGACTGAGCCAGGCTCTGTGCCCGGTTCCCAGTAAAAGGACAAGAGGCAATGGGCAAAAAATGAAATACAGGAGGTTCCGTCTGAACATCAGGAAACACTTTTTTACTGTGAGGGTGACTGAGCACTGGCACAGGTTGACCAGAGAGGTTGTGGTGTCTCCCTCCTTGGAGATATTCAAAAGCCGTTTGGACATGGTGCTGGGCAACTGGCTCTAGGTGGCCCTGCTTGAGCAGGGCAGTTGGACAAGATGACCTGCAGAGGCGCCTTACAACCTCAACCATTCTGTGATTCTGTGATTTCTCCCACTCAGTACAACTAAAGCATGACAGGAAAACAAGAAAAATAAAACCATGTCAACAACTGTACAAAACCATCTGATGCACTTCAGTGTCAGGAAAACAAATGCATAATCCAACTCAGAGGAAAAAAACATTTAAAGTTATTCTGTACCTGGCAATAACCGATAGACTGTTCTCGTTTCCACATAGGAGAAAATCACTCTGCTGAGTTCTCACCAATGCAGCAAGGTTAACTTCCAACACAGCAATCGTATCTTCAAACATTGAGGTGATCAAGCATAAAACCTGCAGCAATTATACCATAAAATAACACTCCATTTACTTCATAATTTAAGCTCCAACACTGAAGCATTTATAATGGAAAATGAAATCACTTTGTGTCATTTATGAAAATTAGTCAAAAATACCCATGGGTTTAGTCTTGCAGAGCATTAAACAGTATAAAGTGGTTAATGCTGTCCTTCAGAAGTATGCTTATGTTGCTTAAATATGTGTCTTAACAGACTTGCATACCTAAGTCACAGAAATTCCAATACCTTCTACAATAGAGATATTTCTGCAATAAGAGTTGCGAGAAAAGAAGCACACATGGAAGAAAGATTGGTTTCAGAGACATGCTGAGAACATGCTAAGAACTGAATTTAAAACAAAATCCTTCTTTAAAACAAAACACTGCTATATTAAATATGTAGAAAGGCCAAGATTCAGCTCAGTTCTGTAGGAAAACTCTTAACATCAAAAATGGAGTATACAAACAAGAATGCCTTTCATTCCCTTAAAAGCACTTTTAGAGACTTTCCACAGAAATTTTCTCACAACTCAAATAGTTTTCACAGATTTCTTGGAAGGACTCAGCAGCAGTTCATTGTAACATTTGTTTGAGAAACAAGGTGTAACAATGCTTGTATCTTTTTTCCCCTAAAAGATTGCGTCTGCTTCCCTAATGGTCATTCTTGACACTCAAGGTACACACCGAACACTATCAAAAACAATTCACCTTTTGCTTTTTAATTACTTTGGACAGTATACAAACTGTGAGAGCTTTAAAACTACCCAGCTATTTAAAGTAGTAGATTCCATAAAGAAGAATCAACCYTCTCCAGGGAAACTACTGTGTAATTCACATCAAGCAAAACAAATGTTTACATTAATCTGTAAATAAAATGCATAATTAATATTTATTGAAAATAACTGGAAATGTAAACATTCATTAAATCAATGTTTACTGTATACCTACCTTTCCATTAACTGCCTTCCTTGTTAATGCACATGATCCGGCAAACCGAATGCTGAGGGCACTGTAATCTTTACCAAAAAGAACAGAGCGCTATAAAATTTTATTTGCATTTCAAAAGAAAAAACTATCACTAAGACAGGGGAAAAAAATTACTCATACTAATTTGACACCACCATAATCCACTGTCTTCAGTGTATATCCTTCTAGCTTACCCCCACATTATAAAGTAGTAGAATAACATTCCTTGTATTTAACACTCATACACTGCAAAAATGGATAAAAATTCATTGCTAGCCACTGCAGAAATCTAGTGCTGACACATCTTCTGAGACAAGTCAGCAATGCCAGAAAAACATACAAAAATGAATCAGAAAAAACATTTTTAAGAAAATACTTAGTTTCTACTGTAGTCTGCTATTTCACAAACTAATTCTTATACTGCTTATATCAGATAACAAAGGAAAGTAATCACATTATGGTGTAGTCAGATATTTTATAATCATACCTTTGTAAGATAAAAAAGCTTCTAATTCAAAGTTTGACAAATTAATTATTAACAAGCCAGTAGAGCTTCCTATCCAAAAATAGCTAGTATTCAGGGCAGAAGATCTATTTTAAAAAGGAGAAAAAATTATCTGAGTATGATAAAGAAGCTTTTCTTACTACCATACAAGACACAGCAATTGTTTTTTTTTAATACTTGTTACCCAATCCCAGTACAACAATAATAAACCACACCAAAAAAAAGATTTTAAATTTACAGCATTTTTTTAAAATCTGTAGCTCAAAGTAAGAAGTTTCAATCAAAATTTTTGAAGTTTTGAAAACTAGGAACAGAACACAATCCTTGATTTTATGTAAGTGCTCATGGCAAGTCTATAACAGCATAGGAAATACTTTTCTTCAAAAATTACTGTGGTTTATAACAGTTGGGAGATACTGTAAAAGCACTGTATCCACAAGGAGTAAATTCAAACAAAGATGCAAATCCACATATATTCTTGCATTTACCACCTGTAATATGAACACACAAAAAGCAGTGAAATTTTAAGGTGTGTTTCTACATAGTTGAAGTACGAGAGAAAAACCAGCACAAACTAAGGGGAAAAAAAAAAAAACAGGCAAGCCTGGAATGTCTGTCTCAGTCTGTTCTTAGTGGCAGTAGTATTGCAGTTAGGTAATGAAATCCAGCCTTCTCAAACACCACAGAGCAGACCAACTGGTTACAATTTCAGTCAACATCCTCACGGAAGAAAAATGTTATCAAGCATAAGATGATTATAACAAAATAACAGTTGTCATTCTCAAAAACTAAAAATGTTTTGATGCCACAGTAAATAAAAATTGTCATCAACATTTTAATAAATTTTCCAAATAAGTGTGAGTAGACTTATCAGTTTGATTTGTAAAGTCATACCACAAGAGTTGAAGTAAGGGTATGGAAAAATATAAAGCTGAAACTTGGCATGAAAAGAGTCACCACAGTGGTTTAATACTTTTTTTATTAAAAAAAAAAAAAAAAAACAAAAAAAACACAGAAACAGTCAAATACTTTAAAAAGCAGACTGGGAAAGACAGTTTCAGTTCTGGTTTGTGATACTTTTATGTGCTCTGTATAGTTTTATTTGTGGTTTGCACTACTTTCATGTACAGCAGTAACAGACTGATTTAATTTGTGAATTCTTTGAATTATTTATAAAGAAGTGGCACTATCAAGTTATGAACAATTATATCAAGTGATATATACAGGAAGTTGATCTCATGCCCACTTTACAATAATAAAATGTCATCTACTGTAATGAAATTGCTCAATTTCAAAAAGCTTAGGGAATTATAGAACCCATAGTTTTTTGCACATAGGTGTTGCAAAAATGTTTCATTGTTGCATTTCGTTGCAGGTAGGAAAAGTGGTAAATCGGATTGGTCAGTTGTTCAGACAAATCTGAACCACCTTCTAAAACCAACACATGGTAATTTAAAAATTAAACAGAAAAATACTTATAAATACAAAACTCTAAAACCAAAAGATAAAGGAGCTGGATTAATAGTAAGAATATAATGGTCATGGTTGTTTATAAGCAGAACAAAGCCTCCAACTGTGATGTGATAGCTGGAAGGGTAAATAGTCCTTAGATGTACAATGCCAGGCAGTATCAGGTGGGTATTGGAAAGTGATGTTAACTCAATTCAGAAAATTATTTCAATTAACCTATTACTGTAGATCCATTTCAGGCAACCATGTCCAAAAAGGGCATTGAAAAAAAAATGAGATTGAATTTCAGAAAAAGTTCAAAAGCAAATGTTAACAATGTTACAGAGAACATGTCTTATGCAAGGTGCAACCTATTTTGTCCAGAAGCGTAGAGATAACTTGTTCATGAGCTGTAATTTGCTGTGCAAGGAGGGAACTTGAAAGTAGCTGGCTCTAGACTATCAGAATAAAAAAACATACTAAAAACCAATAACTGTACATGAAAAGAGGGTAATTCAGATTAGAAGTAAAATGGAATTAATCAGTTGCTGGAACAACTTAACTAGGGTCATGGTGAATTCTTCAACACTGGAAAACTAGCCATCTTTAAAGATGTGCTGTAGTTCAAATCAAACCTATAGTTTTGATGACGACAAAGTTTTTATGATTTGAGAGTGGTATTATACAAGCAGTAAGACTAACTGACTGTAATAATTCATCTTCTGGCCTTAGAGTTCTGACATTCCATTAAAGTATGTCTGAGACGTACATCTTAAAAATCACCACTTCCTTCCTCTCAATGGTACTCCTACTGAAAATGTAGGCATCATGAAAATAACTGTTTGTTAATAATTACTTCAATTTGACATAAAGACAAACAAAATGATCCAGGACTGCTGGATATTTTTCTTCTCTGTTTATAAAAAATTGTTTATATATCTAACCAGAGGATTAATCAGTTATACCTGTACAACCCACGATGGGGTAAAGGGTGGAACAAGTGTTTCCTAAAACATGATGTGGCTGAGAAATTTATCCAAATGACAATTATAAATAACAACAAAACCAAGTTGTTTTATAAGACAGTTCTTGTGGCAGTATCCTGAACAAATCCCCAAGTGCTTGATAATATAGTTAAACTTCTCTTCAGGAAAGAAATGCAATATAAGGATTAATTTAGGTATCTCTCCTCTACCTGGCCAACCAATTCCATGGGAAGAAGTAAAAACATCATGCTTTGACATGTCTGTCTCTCTGACAGAAGCTGGGCTAGAACAGGTTATGTAGTTCAAAAGTCATTTAAATTTGGAAGGCAAACTGACACAGGCACACAGTGACTGCATCAGACTTATTTCCTTAGGAAAGCAAACTAATAATAAAWTTGGCTTTTTAATTGTAATTGACTTCTTGATTTTTTTTTTTAACTGATCTTCCCTCATCAAGTGGTATCAATAGATGCTAAAATGGATATTCCAATGCCATTTTTATAAAATTATTTTTCAGACTAGAAATCAGTTTTAACTTTGTATCAGTTTGTGTATATTATCTGCCTAAGAGTAGGCCACCAAWACTTGCAGATCACTGAATACATTCTCTGATTTTCCTATTGCATTTTTAAGAAAATAGTAAGTTGCAGTGAAAATAATCCAAGAACCAATAGGAACTCCTAGGAATAGATTCCAGCCAAACACTTGGTGGTATTTTAAATGACTTACGTGTTTTCTTCATTATGGAAACATACTAAAAAGTCACAGTGTTCAATTAAGAGGATAGGCAACGATGTTTCCACTGATCCTTCTGGTCTCATGTTGTTTGTTTTGCAAAGCTTGGAAGTATTTTGCCCTTCACCTAAGAAAGACAGCCAACAATACCAGCTATCAAAAAACAATGAAATAAGGGAAACAGACAGGATTTAAGAGAGAATTAGAAGTACTAAAGTAGCATGAACTAAGACCACACTCAAGAAGTTTCCATTTCAAAAGATGGATATATCCTAAGAGCCAGCCCTCTTGAAATGCCTTTCCTCATTATTATGTTATTTTCAGTACCGTGTTCTTTCAAATACCTAGAGATAAAATCCAAAGAGCCTACTTAAGGACTGAAAAGGATTTTGCAGAATTTAGATGTGTTCATCTCAAAAAGTGACTCTGAAAGCCATATTCCAACAACCCTTAAATATGTTGAGTACCTTTCCACTTAGCCTGAAAATTCCCTTGACACTAAAGTTACAACATAACCCAAAAACAAGATGGAAAGCCACCTCAGTTTCATCTTCCCAAGGAGTCTCCAATCCATTATGCATGTGCAGTTCACACCTAGCAACTACTAGCACCAAATTCAGCATTAGGCACAGACACTACATCACTCTCTTTCAAACATCGAAAGACGAAAGTGACATGCATATATTTTAAATAATAACAAGAAATGTAGCAGTCTTTCTCATTAGGTTAGGACCTTAGGATTATTGAAGCTGGACCACTAGGTAGCTAAGAATACAACAGTCATTGAAGCCAGAAAAAGAGCAAGCAAGGGAAACCAGATCTCCCTTTCCCTAAAGAAAGCTCCCTCTTGCTTGCCTTTAGGAGGACCTCAACTCACTTCAGCTAGTGTGCAGGTGGTCTGAATGCCTCATTTGGGAACATGGAATCACCTTGCTGAGGCTACCAGTGCAGCCTTTAAAGACTTATAAGTACTCTGTGTTATACCACTAGAAATACCACAGCCAGAGAAATATCATATCATGGAGGTACTGTTACGGATTAAAAAAAAAAAAAAAAAAAAAAATCGTGGAGCTTCAAAGGTAACTGAGAAATGGTACTCCACTTAGACAATGGATGAATTTTTAAGCACTGATTCTGTTCTCACTGAAGCCTTGGGTAATTAATTACGTAAAAACCAAATACTTAATAGTTCACATCATGCTATGTTTTATAGGCAGATACATTGGCCAAGAGTTTATTACAGACATACATGCATAATTCTTTCCAGATATGTCAAATAATTCCTTCCAGATATGCCAATACCCAGCTTCATATCAGCTTCAGTAAGAATTCCATGCCACAGTCTGAGACTCATAACTCTATCACTTATAATAAATTCTGAGTACACACTCAGTAGCCAATAACAACTAGAATATACCATAAACAGCATTCTAGAAGCACTGTGCTACCTATTTCTTTTCCAGATTTCCACAATTTATTACAGAATTTCTCTTGCTTTTTCTTTAAGTTGATATGTGCCACGCAACGGTAATTATGGTCACTGATTAAACTGAAGATCCAAAGCTGCAAGAAAAAGAAAAAGCAATTGCAACAACCTTTTGACACTAAACATAAAGCTTACATGAATACAAACTAAAGGTCCAATATTTAAAACTGTTGATGTAACTAATGAATTTTTGTATCTGGAATCTCACCTCAGACCAGAAATTCAATTATATGCATTTATAAGATTATCAAAGGATATATTAAATATTAGCAAAAGCAGCCATTATCAATTTGAACTGCACATCTAATTCCCACATGTTTGTCTTTGAAAAAAACTCCTCATAGACTATTTCCCACAATTAAAAATCACAGGTAACCTGCATGTAATCGCTCACTGAGTAATGTACATGAATTTCATTTATACCTTTCTCTTTTTAGGCGCTGTTGTGGTTTAACCCGGCAGGCAGTCAAACACCACACAGCCGCTCGCTCACTCCCCCCTCCCTCAGTGGGATGGGGGAGAGAATCGAAAAAAAAAGTAAAATTCGTGGATTGAGATAAAGACAGTTTAATAAAACAGAAAAGGAAGGGAAAATAATGATAATAATAATAATAATGATAGAATATACAGAATGAGTGA
>JAYKAV010003080.1:457115-519112 GCA_035582835.1 Phoebastria nigripes | reverse complement strand
ATCACTTGTTTTGTATATTCTTTTATCGTTATTATTATTTTCCCTTCCTTTTCTGTCCTATTAAATTGTCTTTATCTCAACCCACGAGTTTTACCGTTTTTCCAATGCTCTCCCCCCTCCCACTGTGGGGGAGTGAGCAAACGGCTGTGTGGTGTTTAGCTGCCTGCCGGGTTAAACCACGACAACACACCACAGAGGTCAGGAGATGCTGGCTGCCTAGTCCTCACAACATCTCCTGGGATCTTCTCAATGGGACATAAAAAACTGATTTGGGGCTCATCTTCCATACCATTTAGGAGTGAATATTGTTCAGAAACTTCTGCCTCATTATTTTGTTTTACTCCTCTCAGAAGTCTTAGACAAAAATTCCTGAATGCCACAGTTCTTTTGTTTTCTTTATCTGGGTATCTTATGGCTCCAGTCTTGTTCTTCGTCTTATCCTGTCTTTAGGTCAGGTTTTACTTCCTCTTCTTGCCATTTGGTTCCTTGATTGAACTCATACAAAGGGTGCTCCATAGCAAAACATGCTGTTCCTTTAACCCTTGTTCTGCTGTTTCTTATGGAGGTTTCACACATAGACATTTCCATTCACACTTCACTTACATTGATCTTGGTACTTCAGATACAAGTTTCTACACTGCGAAGACTTGATGCATTTTGCAGTGCATTTTACTGCACTGCAGCTGTGGAGATGCCTTCATTATCAGTAGAAAGCATCCCAAAACATGCCACATCAAGAAACATGAAAATCTAGAATTAACAAGAATGAATCCTTTTTGTTTGTGCCAAAAGGGACAGATTTTCAAAAAGGTATTTCAGATACACTGTGAATTAAGCACAGAAGGGCTGAAACTCACTGACCTGTAGGTTGCTCAAACACCATTCATGACATGAATGAAATACCCAATGAATGTCTTGTCAATTAAAAAAAAAAAGTACCATTCTGTAATATAGCAAGAAAGAAAAACAATCTGACTTACAGAGTTCTTTGCACAGTGCAAATTACTTACATCTAACTCCTCCTACCCTTACATCATCCCAATAGACCAGGCAACAAGATTTGACTCTCAGGCCACCAGGTTCCTAGACTGACTCCAGGTTCCAGGTTCCCAGTTTAGATCTTACTAGAGAAATTACAGGAGAAACAACCAACCAACCATTTCCACGCCCTAGACATTGGAAAGGGACTTGATGCATCTCTTCCCAGAGCAGTGTGGTATTGTTTAATAGCCAGCAACAGAAAACGGATGATCGGGAGCGCTGGATGCTCTTGCTGGCTTGGGGAGAGGAGCACACTTTGGTTAGCAGTAAAACAACCTGAACTTCTTCAGACATTAAGATGTGTGCCATTCATAAAGTCAAAAAACTATGGCTGGATGCTAAGGCACAAATGGATAAATGGGTGTCCAAATAAAAACATATCACAAGAATACTTCACATTGGATAAATGATGCCACTGCAAGATGAAGCTGTCTACAAAACAAAGCTTAGGCAAGTGCACGCCCCAAAAGATGCCTTCCCTTCAGGGAGAGAATCAGTTTCTCTGAGTGAGTGCAAGGGTCACAGCTCTGTGAAACTGGAGAGGATGAACTCATGGGAGCCATAACAAGCAGGCACCACTCAATACTTGTCGCATTACTGCACACAGGGCAGCACTGGGGAGTTCAATGTGGCTAGCATGGGCATCCCCTTGTCCCTCACTGGGAAAAACGCAGAAACTCATCAGCACATCCTAGGCAAGGCTGAAACCAAACCTGAAGGAAGCCTGGTAAGTTTGGAATAGTTATGACATGTTTGGTCTGCTCTTCCTACCAGCTCAGTGGGTACACCATACATATAACAAAACAATGTTAAGTTCTCAAAAGTTAGTTTTCCTTTTGCAAAAATGGCCCAGGTAGATTGGGAAGTCAGAAGGTGAGAATGTTCCCACAATACAAGTACGTTGCCCCCATTATACATAAATATTATTGCCAGCACAATTCAAGGCCTGGCTCTAAAGTACTTAACGCTTGGGAGAAGTTTCACCTTAGCTATTTTGTGCTACGGTTGACAGCACAGCAGAACACCCTGTTACTGAGAGAGCAAGAACAGAAAGAAGATACATAAAGAAGGAACACAGGAAAACATAAATAGAGAAAAAAGCATAAATAAGTGCAAACAAAGCACATCTTCAAAAGCAAACGTGTTCTCCTGAAGAAAATCAGCTGAAGTTTGTTATCTGGCAGTAGCAGTTTTGGTATATAACTTCACCCACCAATGAAAAACAAAACTGTTTTAAGGAGGCTCTGCCCTCCTTCTCTCATCTTCTTTCATCTTTGGCTGCTTTTTTGCTCCACCTCTGTGTTTTATGCTCCTCACAGGGGCCTGGGCATCCCCTTCTAGGCATGCCTGCTAGGCACTTGGGCTCTACAGCCCGGAGGTAGGTTTGCTCTCTTCTAAATTGAATCTAGTTGAAGATTGTCCCTGCCCATGGCAGGGGGGTTGGACTAGATGACCTTTAAAGGTCCCTTCCAACCCAAACTATTCTATGCTTCTGTGATTCTATAAACGCCAGCCCAACACAAAGGGAAGCCAACAAAAACCATGGGGAAGCTGACAAATGTTTCAGTGGCTCTAGATCTCCTCTCTCCATGGAGGGGCATTCAAAAGCCACTCGTGATCTGCTGAGTACAGAAAGGTAGAACAGAATGGCTCTTTTCCAGTACGCTGTATTACTTACTTTCTTAGATCATATAAAGAATACTTAAGAGTATCCTTCAAAGCAAAGCAATGCTTAAAGTATAATGAAAAAACGTTCTTTCTACATACTTTGCCCTCTCCCCCAACAGGACTGCTCAAACACAGCCAAATTCCCCTTTGTGCTAACCTGACAAAGTAAGTTGAACTGACTTTGCTGAAAAATTCAGCTCTGAAAGCATTTCTGAAACACATTTACGTGTTGAACAAAAAAATTTTCACTTTCAAATGGCTATTTACAGTCAACACAAGTAAATACTCCCCTGTTGCATCATTACAGGAATTACACTGTTTAAGAAAGCAAATATAAGGAGAAAGTAAAACCTGTTAGAAATTGTTGATGTTGTTTTCATCGTCCAAGCTGATGAAGTGCCAACAGAAATGAAAAACCAAGCCCTGCCTATTGAAAAAAAAAAATCTTGCAGCATTTACAATCTGGCATACCACTGGGTATGAGCCATTGCCTCCTGCTTTTGGAATGGCTGGTACCTGGCAGCAAGCCATCAGCAAGGTATTATCTTCACTGTTATTTCTTAAACTGGTAATGTCCCATTAAAATGCAACACTATTATGAAAATGTTCCTTTCAAAATTTAAAACCAGCATTCATTTTCAAATCAAGATCACCAGTGTACATCTTTAGCAGCATTGCCTGCATTACTGCTGCTAAATGAAGCCAAAAAATTGTTTTATTAATTCAAACAGATGTCCTTTTTTAATATAAAAATATTTTTTCTCATTTGCCTCACTTGCCTTATTAAATGAAGGCATGGCATAAGTAGGAAGTGGTATAAAGCTATGCAGCATGGCTTACTGAAGCTTAGTCATTGCAAATTAACCCAAATAACTCTTTCTGAAAAGCTGACTCACTTTTTATACAACAGAAATACCACTGGAACCATCTGAGTGCCCTTCAGTAAACCTGCTGACAGAGCTCCACACGGAAAACACAAAAAAAGCTGTACAGATACAGTCTGATGATAAAGGAGCTGGCAAAATGGGGGAAGCTGCAATAGCCTTTGCCGATAGGAGTTATTACAGAAATTCTGCAAGCATTGGAGCCGACTTATTTTTATGAGCGTCACAAAAAAATTAGGAATATCCTAAGGAAAGTTTATTGGTGATGAAACTGGCCAACACTGTCACACAGAGGAATACTGTCACACAGAGGACATTGGAGGAAATGGAGGCGTTTCACACCAAAACAGAAGGAACATGATTAACTGTGTGATGTCCTCAGCAGATGAATACAGCTCTCTGCCATACGCTGGTCTCAGTCATCAGGAATTATAGATGAAAGACCTGTACCAGCTGCTCAGAAGGTGAATATTAGCTACCAATGCAATGCAGGTGTGAAAAATGCTTGTGCAAATGATGTATTTCCAGTAGGCACATGGAAATATGGGTGCTACAGAACAAAGCACTGATGAAATCTCCTCTGGAGTAGAGTATGATTCTGGCTGTCCATGTTCAAATGTGACATCATGAGAGCGTGGAAGATCTAGAGAAGAAATGCTCAGCTCTTCCACCTCTGATCAGCGTACTGTATGAGGAAAGAACAGAAGAATGTGCTCTGCTGAACGCAGCAATACCTGAGAATAAGTCCAACTGTCTTTGAGCTCAGCTGGCTTCCCTTGTTTACTCCCAGGGAACTGCACGGGTACAAAACCACAACTGTATTGTCTTGGGATAAAATTAGGTGTTTAACCCCTCATACAAATGAGTTTCTGAATAGCCTTTCAACAGGACTTTTGGAGGCAACAGCCAGTTAGCTCTGAGACAGAGTTTGGTCAATACACGAAGGCATCAGACGAGGTAGCTACCAGTGGTAGTAGGAGTCAGGTTCTTTCCTCCAGGAGGTGCTTTCCATCCTGCATTGCATTTCTACAGTTCTACAAATATCTACATACCGCAAAATCCATATTCATGTTAGGTCTTTTTCAGTGTTAAAACATACCAATAATCAGTCTTTTAACCTGGCTGGCTGCCCCCAAATCCCAGCTCTCTGCAAGAGACTTCTGCTTTCCCTGACCTGCACTCAGCAAAGAGAAGAACCTGAGCCCTGAAGCGGACTAAAGCTTGAAGTCGTCCGTACTGCCTAGGAGCCCTGGTAATCCTGCGTTCAAGATGCACAGCAGTGAATGCCCACAAGGCTGTTTGGATGCCAAGTCTAACACATGCATTTCCTGTCAGCAAAACCTAGAAAGGGAACAAAGGTGGCGTGAGAAAGCAAGCTCTCATCTTTTTTCTTTAAAATCTTCATCAGAAGACTGAAGCTTCTCAAACTCTGGTGTGTGACTCCACGTCAGGGTCACTGGTGCCTGCAGGGAGCCTCCACCAACACCGCGACTGCTGCAGAAACCACAGTTTCCCAAGCTGCCCAGTGGGTTCCTCGTCTTCCTCCAGCAGCAGCACGAGTCACACTCACGACTGTGCTAGTGCAAGGTCTAAGGTTCATTTCCAGTCATGCTCTTAACTCTTTTTCTCAAGCACGCATGACCCATGTGACTATGTGGATCATGCATAAAACTGGCTAAACAGCCAGTTTAAATTAGAGCTGGCTGGAAAAAAAAGCGTAGGTATTTTTGTGGGGAAGATCTCATTCTGGTTTACAGGTTTTATCTTCCAACTTGACAATGCCTGCTCAACTTTCAACCCCCCGCTCTGAAGCATCAAGCGTATGGCGCTCTCTAAATCCATCCAGCATTACTTGAACACAGTTTTCAGATCTCACTTCTCCTTTTTTAACATGTAAGCGAGCACCCACACCCACAAAATAATGCGTGCCTGACTCTGCAGAAACACTGAAATAAAGGCTCAGAAGTCTCCATCCACAGAGGCACTTGGTAGACTACAGGTCACTTATTTTAACAGACTTTAGGTATCTAAACGCTAAGCCAGAGCTGTGAGCTCCCATGTCCTCTATTTCCTTCGTCGATCTCCCAGTCCAAAAACGCAGCGTTGACACTTGGCTGTCAACACTACTAAATCACGCAGTAGAAAATAGGCACCCAATTTCCAAAGACTGTCTTTCCTCACACAGAGGTCCAGCAACCAGACCATTTGAAAACCCCAGGACCCATCTGCACCGTTAGGTACCTAAACATCTTTAGAAACCTGACTCTACATAAACATCACCTTTTCTGACCACTCTCGTGCCTGCATTAATCTGTCCCTTCTCTCACACGCCTTGACATGTGTTCATTTTTTTCATTTAATCCATCTTAGAATAACATACCAAAATACTCAGTATTTCAACTCTCTACCCTTAGCCTTTTAATATAGACACAACATATTTACAGTGGATTTTTAATATAGATGTGTAACTAGAAACGCCAGCAGAGACGGTTCCTGTAAGGAAAAGGTCACATTAAATACACTCTGCAAAGAACATAAAATCAGTGACATTTTGACCATCAGGCCTTGAGGAATGATCTGTACTTCCCGCTCACAGCGCGCTGGCTGGTGCTGGGCTCATGCTTGAGCAGATGGCTGGAGAGCAGTTTTTGCTGGCGCTGAGCCATCATATTGTTTTTTCTTGCTGGTGAAGGTTGGGTTATTTATTTATTTATTATGTGGCCTTAGACACTTGTGATCAGGGCATGATAGAAATGCAAAACAGGAACAATAAGATGATGTTGCAGTTGCGAGAGGCTATTCATGATCAAACTTTGATTTTCTACTGCCAATTTGCCATTTACCACCTCTCGCCTAATAAAGCCTTCCCTATTGTCTCTCTAGCTTACAACTGCTGATGAAATGCTTCAGTGTTTCTATGGGAGCTGATATTAATGTGTTTTTCCTAGTAGTTTTCTTTCTTTACAAATAGTGCTGAGGACGTCAGCAGAGCTCCTGCAACCATTTTTGTTAAGCACAAAGGTTAGGATCTCAAACTAATTGGCATAAAGACAAAAGAGTCTTTAATTAAAAATCTGTAAGGGATTGAATACAGATGCAGCGTTATTAGATGCTAATTTTCATACAATTGTTCAGAAGATGCACTTTTAGTGACTAATAAGACACCCATTTTTCCTTTCTAAATCAGTTCCTCTAAAAATGGCAACTTTTTAATCTTAAACTCTTTCCTATCACTAAGCTTCTCACAGATGCTCTTGTTTTGACATTACTTTTGAGAAAAACCAAAACAAGAACCAAATCCACATGAACTAAAGTAGAAATAAACCCCATTCGACTCCAAAGTAAGATCCACACAAATTATGCTGCACAGAATCAATAACCATTCTGCTTTTTGCATGCATATTTAAACAGACCTAATCCCATACATAAAGGCGGCAGGTTTAACAATTACAAGATAATCGTCAGACAGACTTTAGATCAGCCAGATGTCCAGAAATACACTGTTAATCTCAACTGTAGTTTTACCTCCAAAATTACGCTGTATTCTATCTTCTGCCCCCCATGCCTCATTTTTAAATCCTTCCATTATTCACTCCATAGCTTTTTATTATCCTCCCCTTAACTCAGTGTGATCAGTTAAGTTCCAGTAGATGAACACATTCTCCATATGAATAGGAAATCCAACATAGCCACATCGCTGCCTGGTATTTACATGTAAAGTGGTAAATCTTATAAGAAGAAAATTAAAACGACATCAATTTATACTTTGCATTAAGTGGATCAGACATCTCCCCTCTCCCTTCCCCCGCTCCCTCCCACCCCCCGAAGCTTAAATGACGACAGCAGCACTTAATCTATTTTGCTGAAGGATGTTAACAGCACTGGGCTATGTGTACTGCTCCTCTAAGTTTCTCGGTTATTAAATACTTTTTCTGCTTGGTTGCTTTCAGGCTTAGAGTCAAGTTAAAAATAAATGAATACAATGCAATTATTAATACTCAGTTCTGAACCAACTTTAAGCGTTTAAGAGGTAGCGAGAGAGTGCAGTAAATGTTTGAGCAGAAGGTCTGATGAAATTTATTTCCTTTATTTCGATTTAGAGGTGAAAGACAACAAAAATGCAACATTTCTAACGACTGACTGGCGTCACGTAGCAGGGCAATGAAAACTCAGGAATGCTCTACGTAATCGACCTGCTTCTAAAAATACTTCGATTAAAAACTAAACAGGAAGCCACTCCCTTCACCCCATACAAACTCAACCTCGTATGTTTTGCTCAAATGGTTTTCTCCTACGAAACCCCAGATGAGTACATTCAAGTGGCATAAGCTCCTGCCTCGGTTCTGGACCCTGGTCTGAAAAACAAGAGGGTGTTTCCCATCCTCCGTTCCCAGGCCAGCTCCCAAGGGGATTGCGTTTTTTCCACAAGCACCTCCGGGCGGCACGGGGGAAGCAGGAGAAAACGTTCCCCACCAAAAATTGCCCATCCTGCTGGCAACGCAGCGGGTAGCCCGTCAGTCTGCTTTCTCCGCTCACTGCCTCTTCCCTCTCCTCTCCCTCCTGCCTCCTGGGAAGAAGAAAGCAAGACAAAACCAGCACATTTTCTAGCGCACAAGCCTAGTTTCTTGACAGTCTGCATCTCGTTTGACAACGAGGAGGCAGGCAGAAATGGGGCAGCAGGAAAGAGGTTGCAACTGTACCAGGCAACACCTGCAAGGGAGTGCACCTACTGCTCCAGCACATCTCGTCATCTCCAACACCGATGGCCACCAGGAGGACAGCGAAATAAAGCACAGAGCTGCCCAGGGCAGCAGAGAGATGAGACCCAGGTGAGGGCCAAAACGACCAGGGCCACCAAGCCGGACCCTGCGGAGCTGCAGTCTGGGCTGCTCCTGCTGGAAGGAGTTGCCTTCTTCAGGCCATGCATGGTCCCCAGGCCAAACAGATCTGACCAAGGCCTTGCATCCTGGAAACTGGGGACTTAAATCAGGCTTTGGTGGGTCAAGTGAGCACACGATTGACCCCGCAGGTATGGAGCTACACTAGGTGACTGAAGGTAAGAAGCTGAGGTTGCAGCCTTGCTTGGGTCCCAGAGGGCACTGTGTAACATGGCAAGGCTTCAGTAACACCACCGCTCAGCTGAGCATTGCTCGCGCAGCTCCTGCACCACCAACTGCATGGGCAGATGAGGCTGAAGAAGCCAAGGAAAAGCAGCATGTCAAAGAGTAAAGCCAGAGGAGGGGTAACCCTCTGGCCACAGAGGATTACTCCTCCCATCCTCCCCCCAAACAAACCAAACCAAAACGAAATCAGGGCAGCGAGAGCTGAGCCAACAGCCAAAGCCGTGTAGGAGTGCCTGGGCATTTCTGCTGAAAGCCAAGATGTAAACTCTGCCTCCCCATCCCAGAGGCCCCAGCTACCCACGCATACTGGTTTCCCTCAGGCGGAGGTGGCAGAACCCAAATGCAGGGCTTAGCCTCCCACCACCCAGAGCACAAGGCCCCGGCACGGTGGGGACGTGGCACCCAGCCCGGGCAGAGACAATGGAAAGGAGCCCTGGTCCCCTGTTGGGCTGAGCAGGAAGGGCAGAAGAAAGGCCCCCACACGGGGTTTTAACAGCGAGGACACAATGCGTAGGAAGAGCAGTGTCAAGGCTTTTCTTCCATCGGCCAGGGAACAAGAGACAACAGCCTCTACCCTCTCACTTTTGGGGGAAAGAGGGAGACAGGAGCAAGCAATGAATGACGAAGGCACAGCATGTGTGCGGTGTGGGTCACAATCATGTCTCTGATACCATGCAATCCTCCACCTCACACCAACCACTGGTACCTGCTTGCTCCCTGGAAGAGAAAGCAATATGATTTGTACTCTGCTGAATAAATTCCTCATTTCCTTTTCCAGCTATCATCTCAAGTGACAGTCCTTCCTCTTATCGCAGCAAAGCACATTAGCAGAATGAACATTACCCAAGGCAACTGTGTTAATTTTTTTTGGAGGAGGAGCTCGTGTCAGAGTAGCTAGCATGAGGGACACTGTCAAGAAGGTATAAAATAGCTCCAGGGATGGCCAAGAGGAACCTGATGACTAAGGGAGTGCCCTCGAGAAGGCTTTGGGTTATTCTGTGAAACGTAGTCCATGGCAGGAGGAAAGCAAAGGGCATACAGCTTTAAATGAAGAAAGCAGGTCAGTATATGTTGAAGTGACACGTACACGGGCAGTCAGCTGTGCTGCTAATCAATCATTATCCTTCACCCTCTTACAGATGCTGCTTTATATCAAATGCCATCTATAAGCCCTTTACATTGTGGGAAAGCACTTGGAGAAAGATGGAAATGACAGTAATCCATACCTTACAACACACTGGTGTCACTCCAATGTGAGATTCAGGCTGAGTCTGTCAGCTCCAAGCTCTGATTTTCCAGTAAACATACAGGTCTCACACCACAGTTCCCATGGCTGTGAGTCACCAACAAATCTTCCATTTAGCAGGAATGCTTAATGCGACATAATGTGACAAAATAAAGATGGGTAAAATTCAGTTCTTATAGGATCATAATACATATAGGATCAAAATACATCTTTGTGTAGTAAGCATGTTGATGGCCAGACTGGCATTCGCACCAGAAACATGCCGACACAATGTGGTGTTCCTGGATGGATTTTTGTAGCTACGATCATGTTTTGTTTTTCTTCTTCAGAGAAGTGGAGTAATTCAAGCCTTCCCCACAGCTCCTCTCTCATGTCTGAGCTGAATTTTCTGAAAGCTACACCTATGCAGCAGTTCTTCAGCTTAGGTAACTTAAGAAAGATGTCCTTTTCATACTCCTCCTCCTCCTTGCAAGGGAAAGCCCACACCACTGCTCCAGCAGGTCACCACAGGCTGACCACAGCCACCACTGTCCATGCAGCATTGTCATCCTAAATTTGTTTCCTGACACATGATTAGTAACTCAAATGTTTTTCTGGAGGCCTTTCCCTCTCTGTGTTCTCTTATACTCCGCTTCCTCCCACTGGCATCCAAGTGTCCTGAATATATCACTGGAAAAGGATCCACTGTCACCATGACAGCAAAGTAAATTCTGTCTTCTGACTTACCATCCCTTGTCCATTTGTGGACTGCATTTTCTGCAGCTCCCGTATAGCCAATCTCACCAAGACTATGGGCCGCTGGCAGGTGGGGGCACTACTGCATGAGCATCACCATGCTGGCAGCCAGTTCCGCTTGGAAATAACTTTGCCAGCAAGGAACAGAGGAAATAGAGACTGACAAGACGAAAAAGGAAGAGCAATAAAGTAAGACAGCAAATGAAGAGATGGAAGGAAATGAAACAGCAAACACCACCACAATGTTTCTATTGATATTTTACAGCCCATCTGTGAAGCCCTATATGCTTTACTAGTGCATCTTTTTTATAAGAAGAGATGTAAAGAAAATCCATCTCTGGTATGCAAATGCTTATTGCTGTAACTACAACAGGTTAATATCCTTGTTATGCCTTTAACCTGCCCCTGTTCTACTGTGAACCAACCCTCCCCTCCAAAACAATACGGTCAGCTATTTAAGAAAGAAAAATCAAGTAGGTGAGACCACAAGTATGTAAGACAGCCCTCTGCCAAAAAAATACACAAACCCTGTTGCCCTCTAAAGATAGCACCAGTGATCTGGTTTATGGCCTTAAATGCCTAGAAGATTACAGATAAAGTTGATAATCCACCTATAAGATGGCTAAGTGACCATTTTGTCATTTTGTCCTCAGACATTTGTATGATGTTGGACATCATCCTGTGGTGGTTTGACATCTTCCAAGCAAAGGCCAAATCCCCTCTTGTGTTCCAAACACCAATAGATAACTTAATATATCCATTTGGCTCTTAAATTTAGGTCCAAATTTCCAGCAGTCAGTGCTAGATACACAGCAACCTACAACCTGCAAGCTAGTCCTGCTGAAGAAGACTTTCCCACCGCAGCCTCATCGCCAGCACAGGCAGCTCCTCCTCCAGAGGCTGCTCCAGCCATGGGGCACAGAAAACAGCCCAGCAGTCTGCACGAGCCCCGGTAAGCCTGTGCCCAACCCACAGGTCGGGCGTACCCCGTGGCAGGGACAGTGTCCCCCTCCGTTTGGGCTGGCTGGGACGTGGGGCAGGCAGTCCTCAGAAGGCAGCACGCCGGGTGGCCCTGGCTGCTCGCTGGGTAGAGGGGCCTCGCTCTGCCCATCCATTTGGCTCTCGGACCCTGCTGTCACAGGAGGCTGCACAGAGCCACGAGGCAATTAAAGTAACTGGATTTCATTTGGGCATGTTCAAAGCGCTGTGCAAATAGAGGGATTAATTAATCCCCACAACAGCAGTGCAAGGTAAGCACCTCTCTCCAGATGGAGAAAAGAGGCAGTGCGGAAAAGCCAAGAATAAAATGCAGGTCTGTGCGCCTTGTCAGACTTGATTTCAGTCCCTTGGGCCACATAGGAAAACATTTGCCTTTAAATGGGGAGTGATTTATGATGATCTGGATCTCAACCTTGACCTATTTTAACAATTATAACTGGACAGGAAAAAAATCTCTCCCAAATGTTAAATGAAGCTTTTAAATCAAAATCTTCTATTCCAATGCAGAGGCATTTTCTGTACAAAAGCAAGCAACTGCAAACTCCTGGCTCTGTGGTGGCAGGTTCCCAAGCTCATTTTCCCCAGTGATGCTAAAAGTAAGCAGTGCTGGGATGTTCTTACAAATAGGCTGTGCTACTGGCTCTCAAGTCATATGCCGTGTACAACAGCAAGCAGAGAGCTGTCCTGTCACTACTTAGACCCAATTGCTAAATTGCACTAAATGTAGCTAAAATACACGAAATTAGTACTTTCATACAGAAGTGACTGGTGTAACTACTCCAGGGGTGCTACACAATACTGAAGTTCCACAAAACAACCCCTCTACTAAGGTGTGGGCTACACTGCAGAAGAATTTGGAGCCATTGCACTACATGAACCCCAACATTTCAGCACTCCAAGTTTATTTCCCATCCACACAAAAGCCAGCTGACAGGAAGGAGAGCAGAAACTGCTCTTTGCCACATGGAGGAGATGGTAGTTGATATGAAGGGGACACCATTCTCCATTGCAGGAGGTAGACGAAGACTCCCCGGGGTTCACCGAAAACCCAAGATCTATGCACTTGCTCTTTCCCCACAAAAGGATTGAGCAGACTTTCATATGATGATCACTTATTCACTGGTGAGCAGGAAATTATTGCTGTCTAGGTTAAGATTAAGTCATCTTGCACAGAAAAGATTGCAGAGTGCAGTTTTATTACTTGGGAGATCTTGCGGCAGTTCACAGGCTCATATTGTCCTTCCTGCTGCCTCTGCCACCATCCAAGAGCTTCATCTCGATTCCTCATTCAAAATGTCTGAGCATTTAAACATCTAATCAAGTCTAGCTGTCTTTCACATATGGTAAATATTTTACTCAATAAGCTATAATGGACTTGGGTATAATTCAGATTACTAAACATCTTTGTAAAACGCAGGTTTTAATCTTTAGGGGCTTTTTCTTCTATGACATGGGATGGCACACTGACACTATGAACACGGATGAAATGTCTCTGTAACAGTCTAGCTAGAAAAAGGCTCTGCAGATATTATCACCAAAGTCCCTCTGTAAAATACTTCCAAAGTAATGGATTATACTCACGGTCTTACCAATGACAGGACAAAGCAGGAAGAGAAGTACTAATTTGGGCACCCTCCTATGCTGTGATTTCTGTTAAAACTTTCCAAAGCAAACCACAGAGGATGGGGATGATAAGCTCAAGGTATCCTGATGTTCCTTTCTTTTTCTGCCCTGACACCTTTCTCTGGAGCTCTCAGTCCTTTTGGTCACAGCCTGGCTCCATCAGCCAGAGCAAGAGCGACAACATGCAGCTGCCCTTCAAGGTAAGATGCTTGGTCCAGAGGCACCATATCTCCTACTGTGCTGGAGCATTTTTCTTCTCCCCAAAACACCCTCTGTGATCCCATCTGTCTTGCATGGCTGGAGCATGCTATGGCTCATGGGGCTGGGACTTTGCCTGTTTAGGAGAAGGCAGATGGCTGTGGCAAGAGTTCATCAGTGTCAGTTCATGTAGAGCTCAAGCCTTTATTTCAGTGGTGACTGATCCTGTGGCTAGTGCGATTGCAGCATGTTGCTTGAGCCCTGTCCCAGATTGCCATCTGCACCCTTGTAACCAGCTCTGCTAGGAACAACTGCCTGTAACCACGGCCGCTTTCCAAAGCACCTTGGTGAAACCCACTTCCACCTGGACAGTAACTTCCCAATAGGTTTCTTCTGCCATAAGACATCTAACAGTCTCCTGTGCTGTTAAGTCCGAAGCAGACTTTAGCATTGTCAGCCAGTCACCAAGGAGCACGTTCAGGGCAGCCTAAAGTCCACCGCAGTCCCTCTGCTTTGCGTCTCCTATGAGCGGGACCAAGGCTCCACAGGTATTTCAGTAGGACATACATTGGCATCGGGGCTCCAGTGGAATTCGGGCTGCCACAGAACTGTCCCATCTGCTGAACATGGCCAGTCTTTCCTACAGCCTCTTCTATGTAGACTTCAGGCCTGCAGTGCTGATGGACATAAACCTTGGCACTTGCCTCAGGTTTTTCTGGGGTACAGCCAGCAGGGCTGTCTGAAGAGCCAACCCTGTTCCTGCTCTGCCCTGCCTCCAGGTCGTCTAATAACAAACATCGAGAACTGGAATATGCAGCCATCTACTCTGCCAGAAGAGTCACAGTGATGAATAATTGGCAACTGTGCCTGAGAAGTAAAGCTGGGCAATCTCTTAGACAAAATCCAGTATGGAGGGAGCTTTGGAACAAGCAAACAAAAAGAACAAGGAAGAGAATAAAAAGAAGATACTCGTAGCCATTGGCTCATTTGATTGCCAGAGTAACATGGGACAAGCTGCTGATAATGCCATGCTGTTGACATATAAGAACTGGCAAGATGGCACAGAGTGCAAAACCAGGAGTGACGGTGGAAAAGCCCCTTCTTGAATACAGCACTTCTCACTGCACGGCTAAGAAGCTGTGGGGATTACGCTTCCCAGTATTAGCTGGCTGGTTTCTTATCTTGGGACTGGAGACTGGGGAGGAAAAGAAACATGGATATTCACGCGCTCTGCCTAAAATTGGAACGGGAGTGCAATCTGCAGTATGCCGCACAAAATGAATCACTATCACTTTACATCCCCACTGAGGTCTCACTACTCTTACCCAGTGAGAAGGCAGAAGCAGGTATAAAACAAACCATTACAAAGCAAGCTGCCCTTCCTATTAACAACACTTTATCCATCTATTCCTGCTACTGGTCTTCACAGAGAAACCACGTTATTTGTTAGTGACACAGCATCTGAGTATCGGGGGGGTTCACTGACACCTTGTCGGCAGCCACACATAAACCTCAAGTCCCTGTGCTGGAACTGCAGTGCGCTCATATACTGCTGCACCTGCCGCACACATATGTGCATCTGCTGCCCATTTTGCTTGTTTTATCCTCATTTCTGTCTCTACTCAGCACTTAAGAAGGGGAGGAAAGGAAAGGAACAGGACGGACTCAATCATTTCTAGTAAAAGCAAAAAAAATTCTCTTTCTAGCAGAGAATGACAGCGTAATTTTATTTTCAGGCTTGGCCATTTTCTCAGAGCTAATCAGCAAACTCTAGCTCATTTGGGGAATTAACTGTCAGAGCAAGAAAATACCGAAGAGACAGCCAAAAGCCTTCACTTCTTCTGCAGCATTGCTATCATCAAGCTTATGCTCTCTAAGCATCAAAGCAGTTCTTAGTGAAATTTCACTGGCAACATTTTAAATCAAGATGCACCATGTAAATCAAGCTTACCATTTAATTTCTAATGTGATATATATTGACACAACTTACTGAAGTGTCTGGCCTGCTCAAATCGCATCCTTGTAGAAGTGTTCCTAGCCAGGGGGGAAGACCACACCAAAATACAATGCCAAGAGCCAAGTTAGTTTCTTTTCCAGCAAAACTACTGAAGCTTCAAAATCTAATGCCTGAGCTGCCCTCTCGGCAAGATTTTAAGCAAATTAACTGCATTACCTGGTGCTGCCACCAGATGTCAGAGAGCAATAGAGAAAAATTAGTTGTAGCTGTCCTAAGTCAAAAAGCTGGTATTATAAAGGGGAGGTAACAAAGTCAGCTCCACCACGCCATCTCTATGACAGGGAAGTCCACATGATTCTACCCTTATTTACTGCAACATGTCTTATCACACCGTAATATCTTATATGCAGTGAGTCTTCTTTTACATAAACACCCCCAGGTTTTGAGAGTGCCATCAGGGGAAGGAAGAAAAAAAAAAAAGCAACCTTGGTTTTCTGAAGCTGGAAATTCAAAAGAAAAACCCTAAGGTAATGCAGCAGCATTATGTAGGTCTTAAAGGCACATAGCTCAGAAATACCCAACTTCCAACATTAAGATCAGCCCTGCTTTGTGCATATGTAACAATATTATTACATATACTGTTATCTTCTCTCCTTTAATTATCATGCTGTTGGCAGCAAATTTTACACACTTTATTCAGATCTCCACCCTCTCCAAATCCCCTGTCAGTGATGAGTAAAATACAGAAGGATGCATTAGACACTCTACAGCAGCCACATTCTTCCTGCCAAATCTAAAGAATCCCTTTAAATCACTCTGTAGCAGAGTCTGAGAGTATGAATTGGAATATACGATGGGGAAGGAGAGCATTCAAGGTGATTTCAGCATGAGTTTGAAACCGTGGATTGTATGCAGGTGGTAAAGCCACAGTTGGGTTTGGATGGCAAGACAGAAATGTTAAAAAAAGCCACCCTTACACTCCATTGCCCTGCATCCTCCGTATGTCACCTTTCTGGAAACGCATCAGACAGCTTTTCAAATCCTACTACAACTATTTTTTGTATCCTTTCAATATCATGGATACAAGGCTTGGAGGATGCTGAAGCCTCTTAGATGATGTAGAATACTTACACTTTCTTGTGAAGAGAGTAAGAATGTTAAAAATCAGTTTCTTGGGTCCTTTCCAAGGTAAGATGGAAGTGCTACAAGTCCCATGGGAAAGGAAAAATTCCCACTTCTCTTGCAGTGCAAATCTTGTTCAGGAGCAGTCCCAAGAATGTGATTAAAGTTATGGCTGTTTAAATTGCACCTTTGACTGGCTTCAAGCAGAGAAATTTGGAGGTCCAGGGGAGAAAAATATTTCTATGGCAGGTTGAGTGACTGAAGAACATGTCTAACACTTGAAGACATTCAAGGACTGAAACAGGGCTGAGAGTGCACATCAGGTGAGGAGAAAGAAGCCTGGCAAAGCAGCCAATACCATATGGCAAATTAATTATTTTTCTAGAAATTCCACATGTATGATTTTATACATTGCATTAGATGAATATACATACACATCTACATCCAAGTACGAAAAATCTAAGGAGACGCATTTTGAAGGGGTAATTTGCCAGCCCTTAGGGTGGRGTTACTGGGCAACTCCTCACGAAGCCCATCACAGGACCTGAGCGATACGTGAGAGGACCAGCAGCTGGGAACACAGCTGATGCCCTGGAAACCTGCGAGCAGATGGAAAAAGGAACGATGGATGTCATCAGGGGTACAGCGCGGGTAGCACTTTGTTCCGGATGCTTCGTGCTGAACGTAGGAGATTATCGGTTATGTGAGCAGCAGATATATGGGCAACAGCTCCAGCTACAATGGATGCTCTCCTTCCCGTCCTAATCCCTCTCCCAGGCGATGAGGGCAGCAGACGCAATGCTTTCCTTTGCTATCTGGAACACAGCACGGTATGGAGTACAAGGTAAACAGAGCGTCAACAAATCGGTTTGTGCCAGCCTCGGCATTAAACACTCAGTATGTGAGGCACATGGTGCAGTCTAATGAAAATTGCTTCAGAGGGTTTGAGTACCAAATGTTTCAGCGAGGAGGTGGCCCCGTCCTTCTGTTAAGCCATAACACTAGGGAATTCCCATGACACTGAAGAGCAGTTCTGCTTGTTGTGGTGTATCTGGCTGTTGCATGCTATAAATACAGCCACTAAGGCTGTACATTAGTTCCACAGTATGTCAGGCAGCAGACACTTCTAGTATCATACATTGCAAGCAGTACTTCCTCCTAAAAATTCTGGATCTGGTCCTCAGGGTTACGGCAACCTGGGTGTGAAGCAGGTGCTTAGGATTACAGTGTTGTTATCTGATGCCAATTGCTTTTTAGAGTTATCTTTTGTACCGAGCAAATTTATTCTATAAACAGCATTTGCAAAATCTCCCAAAATGTACTTGCATCCTTATTTATTTATGAAACAATGAATAATTCATGAAAGAGGGCAGACAAAGGGAAGAGATGGGGACAAACAAGAAAAAACATTTGACTTCGAAAGATAAGACTGCAAAGTTATCTGACAGTGTCGGCTTTAAAGCCTTATGATGTCATTTCATGCTTCCAAATGCACATCAGCAACCACAGGAGAGATTAATGCTTCGAAGCCACACCACAGAGATCCAGGCACAGAGCCGCTGAGCTCGCTGTGTGCTTTTTCGTATAAATGGCCTTACCCTTGCGTAAGAGAGCGTGAGGCTGTACRATGCGCACAGGCATTAGATGAGACTCCATGCAGACCAGTAGCTTGAATTAAAGGCAAAGCCTGGAGAGCGGTGCTCTAAGGGCTCATCACAGCTGCAAAAAAGGGCCGTCAGGGCACAACCCAAATTCTGCGATAAGCAAACCTGAACACTTTATATGATAGATTGAAAAAACCCACCCTGAAAAAAMCCCCCCCAAAGTCATTAGTACCCAGTATACTTCCAGATGCTGTTTGTCCAGCTCTCTAACCAAATGCCTACGGCAGACACCAAAAGGAGTTCATGTTTCAAACTCCTACTGTCGGCATTTGAGTTTGATGGAATCAGGTCAAAATCAGTCTTGCTCAGTCTGATATGATGCAGACTTCTGGATCCTACCCTGCTCACCAAGAAGATGTGAGACCTCATTCTCCTCTCCCAGAGTCATGTTGTTAAAAACTGCCAGAGAAGTGCTAGTGCTGTAGGATGACATGCCAGTAACGAAAACAAAACCCTGAAATATGGTGAACATTTTCAGAGAGGGGAGGGGAGGTTAGGCTAGTTCTTGGCCTCTGCTTTGCAAATTAAAAAAACCACCTCCTAGCTTTCACCAAAAAGATAAACACAACAGCTGGGGTCATGAAACAAGATGGCAAGACTGAGAGCGCATGATTTAAGACATCTTGTTCAACACTATATCCAAACTTTTGCCTTCCAGTTTCAAAGAAGAGCTGTTCTATTCTTAAAACAAGCAATACGTGAGTGAATATGTATAGAAATCAGTATTCACATATTTGACATATAGATGAAAATATTATCAGCAGCTGTATTGTAAATTAAAGAAATACTTTAAAAAAATACAGAAACACTACAATGAATCTCATAGAGGATACATTCATTCATCTGGGTAAAGAAATCTTCATGAGCATGTTGTAGTTTTAAAATTAAACCTTTTTCCATGTCTTTCTTTTGCTTTTAAAGACTGAAAGCTTTCGATGCAAGAACAAAGCGGAAGACAGATTTAATACTAAGAACTTYCAGTGAAGCCAGCAACTTGCACCACCTTGAGTCCTACCCTGAAGCACATTTCCTACTACCACACTAAAAAAATAATGGAAATGGATAACTTGCCAGATGAGGCAGGTACCAAACCATTTAAGTTAACTGACCTATTAAAAGTCAGAACAAATCCTGATGTACTGGCCTATCATGTTGTTAATAAAAAGAAAAAGAGAGTGAACAGGATGTGGTATCCTCCTCCTGCAAAAGCAACATTTGGCAGCATACACTGTCACAACCTCTTCTCCATGAGGTAGGCACAGGTAAATGGTGCAAGTCGGAGAGTGGGGGGTACATAATTTTGCTCATCCATCAGTGGTGAAAGCAATCTTAGCTAAAAATGACCCAGGATCTTGCCACATTAAGTAAAGAAAATGCCTTTGGTGAAAAGGGAGCTTCCAACCTCATAAGAGTTCCTGTATTCCCAAGTGGTAGAAGCAGAGTGGACTAATGTGGTAAGGACACGGGTTAACGGGATGCACTGAGACTGTCTCCAGGAAGGGATCTGCACATATTCCAATCAGTGAGGTCTTTTAATTAGATGAAAGCTTACTATAAATTGAAGGGGTTGCACAGAAATGTCAATAACGCCTCTTAATGCTTCAACACATCTCCTGCAATTTACTCGGGGAAAGCAAAGACCAATCTACTGTTGAATTACAAAAATAAAACGACAAATCGGTCTGAAATCCAGGTTAAGGAAGCCAGCTGGTTTTGGCGTTGGGAAGACACTTACAGTCATTAAAGCAAAAAACCCATAGCTCTGCGTATTTACCGCTTCAGACAGCCTGAATCCCTGTGACAGAAGCTGATTGCCACCAGCTAATTATAGCACCGGTCTCGCGACGAAGCTGCCGCCGACGGGGCGGTGTGAAGGCAGGCAGCTCCGCGACACATTCACCAACAGCACTCCAAAAATGACCCACTCCCGCCTGCCTCCATTTCACAGCCACCATTTAATTGCCGACCACCACGCAAGGAGAGACACAGGAGGAGCGGTCCGCCCTCCCAGAGCGCTGGCCCATTTCTGCTCCTCCAGCCTCACGTCTCAGTAGTCACGCCTGGTAGCACATGCGACACCTGGTCCTTCTCAATGTGAGAAAGCTCAAGGCAAGACCCTACGGAGGGGGAAAGGGATATTGATTTCAACTCCCTACAGATCTGGGGGATCTTTCAGAGAAAGGGGAGCCAGAGCTGTCAGAGCCGGCAGGGCACCCGCTGCCTGTAAGCGGTCCCTGCCTGCAGTTTCCATAGGAAGGCAGGTGACCGGCGAGCAGCACAGCTACCAGGTTGCACCCACTTCCCTGGGGCGCTGGCCATGAAGCAATAACTGCTGCCCATTTATTCTTCAACCCCCGATGTTTCACAAGAATGAAAAGCAAAATAAAGCAGGGGGAGATTACTCTTAAAATGTTTTCCTTGACCTGGAGAAAGCAACAGCTTGCTACAGACCTCCTGCCGGCCTACCCTCGGTCAAAACAACCGAAAGGACTGCTGCACATATTTCCATCTCAGAGTTGTTTACAGAGTTTTGTCCTTCCCTCAGGCACTTTCCTTCCCATGATTAGCAGCGATGTGTGAAGATACTTTGGTATCAGTACCCTTTCCCTGGAAGTGTTCCAGTCCACCAGCCCCAAATGACTGCCTGAAGTGCAGCATTAGCCCCAGCCACTGCATTTCTCATCCCGTACGGGTCCCTCAGGCTTCTTCCAACACAGTCAGAAGCAGGCGATGAGGCACACATGGTTTGCAGCAATAGGTGGGTAGTTTTCAGTTTTATTCTGCCAGTGCATTACTGTAAGGCTCATATATAACAAGAATACTGTTTTCCCTCTACTTCTGATAATCATGCAACCAAAATGATGCCACACAACCTTAAACATTAAAGACTGCACAAGAAGTCAAGTCTAAGGAGATACTTAACATAAAATCAGTGCTAAGTAGATGGGGAAACAGAGATGGAGAAGGAATGAAAAATGAAGCCAGCAAAACAGTGTACTCAGCCATATCACATCGTAGTTACTTTTCAGTCCACGCAAGCTGCCTCTCTTGGAATCAATTCCAGTTGCACCTAAACTAAATCTGATCAAAGTTGCTGTAATTACTTGTATCCTTAAAGTATCAACTCATCAGTGAGAATGAAACAGAGTCAGCTCATCAAATGCTTCTCATTATTACCATCTTTCACAGCAGGAGCCTGCATCTTCCATCACTGCAGACATCAGTTATTATCATCAGAAACCCAAAGTGGCATGAAGACTCTTTTTCTGGATTATTTCAGTCTGAGCATTTGTCAGTGCCACACATGCTATCTCCATTCTCCCCAGCTGTGACATCTAAGACGCACATAAAGAAGTGCAAAAGTACTATGAAAAGTACCTACTGTAAAACCCATGCATTGGCAAGGGATTTGGGGATATATATAGTACTTGAACCTACATTTGCCTTCAGTCTATGAAATATATTAGCTTTCAAGTCTATGGGGCCATTTAACGTGGGGGCTTTCAATGCCAACATTCCCGAATGCCAGCATCTAGTTGCATGTTCTTGAACATTTGAAGCCAGGAATGTGGCCATACCAATATTTGCTACTTACCAGCTTCCAAAATCCTTACGTTTATGACTGATTTGCATTTCCCTGCATGACTTTTATCTGAAATTAAGATTTTCAAGTGAGGAACCTGCACTTACACCAACATCGTTTTGGACAATCATTCACTGTTGCAACTTGACTATAGTCAAACTGAAGAGAAAGCTAGTATATTAGCATCCCGTGAGTTTTCCCTTCTGCAGGAAAGCTCCAGATCCCTCTGTATAAAAATATTTTAATAGTTTTTTCTACCCGTATAGCCACACCTCTTTGGATGCTGCATCCACAGATGCTCCCGTAAGCAATCAAGGAAGCACAGTCTTGATGAAACCAGCAACGAATGGAGGACCCATACAAGTGTCATTAATGGGTCACTGTAAAAGCAAAAAGAGATGTCAAGTAGGTTTCCCCCTTTTTTTCTTGTTCTTGGTTCTATTCCACACTGACATAAGTGAAGGAGAGGAGGAAGTAGAGGACATGCTTATTAAAATTTGCAGCGCACAAGTCTGGAGGGAACGCAATTATAGCGGAGGACAAGATTATATGAGATTATTTCATCATTTGAAGACATGCTTTGAAAGTCAACATGGCTAGGAGTACAGTTATTACACATACCCAGAAACAACCAACTGTACAAATAGAGGTAGGGAAAACTGTTCAGACAACAGCTCTTCAGAGAAAGATTTGGGGTGGAGCAGACCATAAGGTGAATGTGACACAGTGAAGTCATACTGTTATGAAAACTGAACACGCTGAGATGTATAAACAGGAGCACACATCACCTACAATACAGGTCATCCTTCCACTCTGCTTGGCTTCATAAGGCCCCAGATGAAGTATTATCTCCTGCACCGAGTACTTTAAAAAAAAATATGGGGACCAAAGGAAGAGAAGTCAAAGAACAAGAAAGATATCTAGAAAATATCACTTGTGAGGAGAGGTTAAAGAAAACTGTGTTGTTTTCATCTCAAGAGGAGAATGCTATGGGCAGGGTGATAATGGACTTCTACGTACATAGAAACATGCTACAAAAGTCAACAGAATGACCTGTTCTCCATAACCATGGCAGATAAGGAATAATGGGCTGAAATTGGAGCAAGAACGACTCAGCTCAAACATTATAAAAACTACATATAATGATAACAAAGCACAGGAACAGATTTTATGCAGAGTTCTTCAAACACAGGGTAGATTAGTACCAGTGATGAATGACTGAAGTACCGCTGATCATACCCCAGGAGCAGGGAGAAGAACTTAATAACCTCCTGGCATTCCCCCTCCAACGCATTTTTTCCTCGTTTTCCATGAATCTCAGCTTTACAACTGTAAGCACTAAGAGCTACAACAGTATTATAACCATAGGAGCTACAACAAACCCCAGTGAAGTTTACATGCATTGAGTACCTCATTATAAGTCACAAATGGTCTGTGTTATCTGGTCAATGCGATGGCAGGGAAGTGCCTTTTACTAAGGACAGGGTTCAAATGACATAAGTTTAGCAGAACAAGAGAAATATCAGCCACGTATCACTCTCATCCCCCAGCAGAGTCAACGGAGAGAAATGCCCATGGTCGGCGCCTACTTTGGGACGAAGCAGGCTGTGTCAGGGGCGCGCTCTGTGCCGGCTGGGCAGGCAGCCTCGAGGCTAACTCAGGGCTTGGCTGGAATCATGAGATTTATTGTACAGATAACACCATAAGATTTGTACATGTACACCGTAACATTTGCCTGTGTACACTGCATCTCACCCAGAAACCCAGCTATTTCCTGATCAATGCAGCCGGCCACAAAGAGAAGATGCTCTACAGCACCAGCACATGAGGTCTCTGATGGATTTTAGGTTTCTCTTAAAAGATTTTGGCTACATCCTTTACTACATAAGGGAGCACAGCATCCCAACGTGCTTCAGGGTTCTCACTGATGTTAGTCCATATGGGACGTCAGCATATTTTTAGAGTAACACTTCTTTGAAAACCGTATCATTAGCCCTGGCTCTAGAGCCTTTTTTTTTTGAAAACACAACATAGGACGCTACCAGAGAGGAACAGTTCACATTATACCCTCACTGAAACGTCAGGCCTAACTTCTTGCAAGTAAGAAAAGCATAACCTTTCAGATTACGTTTCAAGTTTGGGATGTGCCCATTTTCACTGGATTTTCTCCTGGCGGGGCATGGCCTCTGTGGAAAACATTACAAAGCCAGGGCAGTGCCGTCCCACAGTTCATGGCCCTTTGCATGGTACAGGAGATCAGCAGTTGCTTTCTTACACTGCAGCGTTCGTTCCAGCCCCCTTGGGGCCAGGAGGGCGAGGAAGGCACACACAATTCCCCTACTGCGGAGCACAGGGATAACTTCTTCTAATTAGAGAACTCTAAATATTTGGAAGTCAGCATCCATTGTTATTCTGCAAATTTCATACGGCAATAGAAGATGGGTTGATTCTGGCAAAATTTCTTCATAACAAAAGAACATTATTAGGCAAGCACTGTTTTTCAGTGTAATAACACCAACAGAGATATTACAGCAGGATTTCTACAGCCAGGCAGACAGCTCAGCTAGCTCTAATGGGGAAGAAAGGCAAACTTTTAAATGTGAACATCCCAAATGAAGTGCATTCAGATATCCCCTCTCCTCCCATAGATGAGCCTGTGGAAAAGATTTCTGCCAAAAATGGCACAGAACATCAACTGAAAAATAACCATGAATTCATATTCAGCTGTGTCTTTCAGGTGCCAATACAAGTTATGTGACTTCTCTTCCCTGAAATGGCTTCAGGAGAAATGAATAGAGAATGGAGAAAAAAGAGAGGGGGGAAAAAAAAAAAGAATTATACTGGAATTGACTTTGGGAACAAATGCTATGATGTCAGCTGCAAGAAACTCATATAGGGGTTGAAACAGCACTTTGCTATATTCAACTGTACAGATTTGTCTGACTGGAGATGGCTGTGCTCAAGGACGTTGCCATACTAATTGGGAACATGCTGACATCTGCATTAGAGGCTCAGTCTAGTCAGAAGTCAAAGTATTAGAAAGAGGCGGTAAGATCACCCTTAAAGGGTCTTGAAAACTTGAGTCAGGAGAGCATTTGGGGGAAGGTTGCCTATTTAATTCCAAGATGTCTTCCTAAGCCTGCTGAAAATGTTGCAGAACAGAGAGTTGATCCTTTATTCAAACATTTGTCTCAGAGCAACCTCAAGCTACTCTTCGCTTGATTAAAATGTAGTTAATTCACAGACTTTGCTTAGCCAGTAACACAGACTACATCTGTTGGCCTATTGCTGGGACTCATAAGCAGGGTGATTGCTTTACCTGTTTATCAATTTTGCACATGCCTAGTTGTCCTGGTTTCAGCTGGGATAGAGGTTTTTTTTTTTTTCCTAGTAGTTGGTATAGTGCTATGTTTTGGATTTAGTATGAGAATAATGTTGATAACACACCGATGTTTTTAGTTGTTGCTAAGTAGTCTACTAGTCAAGGACTTTTCAGCTTCCCAAGCTCTGCCAGGTGYACAAGAAGCTGGGAGGGAGCATAGTCAGGACAGCTAGCCCAACTGGCCAATGGGGTATTCCATACCATGTGATGTCATGCTCAGTATATAAAAGCTGGGGGAAGAAGAAGGAAGGGGGGGACGTTCGGAGTGATGGYVTTTGTCTTCCCAAGTMACCGTTAYGCGTGATGGAGCCCTGCTTTCCTGGAGATGGCCGAACACCTGCCTGCCGATGGGAAGTAGTGAAGGAATTCCTTGTTTTGCTTTGCTTGCGTGCRYGGCTTTTGCTTTMCCTATTAAACTGTCTTTATCTCAACCCATGAGTTTTCTCACTTTTACCCTTCCGATTCTCTCCCCCATCCCAGCGGGGGAGAGTGAGCAAGCGGCTGCGTGGTGCTTAGTTGCTGGCTGGGGTTAAACCACGACACTAGTTGTGGTTGAAAGATCAGCTTTGAAATAGCAAAATTCCTATATGAGAGAAAACCAGAAGGCCTAACAAATAACAATTTGAGTCACGCTCTCTTCTTGCCATCAATTTGCATGGCGTTGGGAGAAGCAGAAGAGGAAGACGCATAACAGAGACGATGCACAGATTTGCGAGAAATTGCTCATCAACCCAAACCCTGATATGCAGAGCGGCCAAGAGGAATTTAATTTCAAATGAAAATTTCAAATGAAAAACATCCCGTCACCAGCGCATAAAATTACTTTACAAGAAGTGACATTTCCAGTTGCAGACTGTGTTCTGCTTAGACACTTAAAATCCATGGTATTCCTCTTTCCCTTGGTCTGCAGTGTACACATGAATGGGAATTGCTGCTGAAGAAGTTCATTTGCTCTCAGGGTTGAAGGCGATCATGTTCCTCCTAATTACGTAAGAACTCCACTGACACAGTGGTTGTCACAACAAGAACAAATCTGTAATGCACAGAAACAACAGTGTTTTGGGACCTCCACAGATCACTCTACTCAGTTCAGAGGATGCTGTGACCTCTCTTTCTGATACTCAGTTCCAAATGACTCAGGGACCAAACGGGCCCACCTACTATTTCTACCTTGCCTCACTTGCTATGATGTGGCTTCCTTTAAGTCTGCTTCCCTGCATCCATCACTGATGAAGTCAAAGAGGTAACAGGATTTCACTTTCCATCAGTCTATGATGATGCAAAGGAGTAATGAAAGTTATTGGGTAGGAGTTGGTGAGAATACTGCATCATTGTTCTAGCTCTGTATATAGGATCCATATCCCTACTAGGATACAATAAATAACTCCAATAAGTAGAGTTTTCTGACTCTAACAGCATTTATTTTTCTCTTTCCAGCCAYCTTTGTTTTGAAATTAGGAACCACTTTTATACATTCACAGCCCAGGATGATAAGGGCTTTCTCTGCCATCACATGTGTTTGTTTAGCATGGGTCCAGGATACGTTATTCGCTGAATTTGTTTGAACTTTCTTTTGGTTACCAGGCCTTCATCCAAAATGCTCTTCAAGAAGAAGAAATTTCTCTCTTCCTAATATCAGCAGCAACATAACCAGAATCCTGAAGCACCCACCATATCAAAAGCTGGTGAAACTCAGAAAGAAAGCAAGACCTTTGCTTCCAGTCCGTATCAAAAGGACCGGGGAAGTGGGACTGAGAAAACAGTTTTCTTTAGGAATGTATCCAGGAGTTTTTACTGACCTTGACTCAACCTGTGATTGTCTAAATCTAGAATTAGATCTTCATCCTCCAGGGCAAGCAGGCAGACAATGAGAGCCTCAGAGGAAGTTAATAGTACAGTACAAGAAATGGGCATCTTCATTCATGTCATGGCACTCCCTGGGATACCAAGGTAGGAATGGCTTTGTCCTGTTCCTAACGTGGCTCACACAAATGGTCAGGCACTCACCCTGGCCGATGTCCAGCAACCTCCTCCTGATCTTCATTTTCCTGACTTGAAAGAGTTCGGCACCATATGAGTTTAAGCGCAGAGAAGGTTTGTAGGCAGCCATGCAGATGACCCTGAAGCAATCAAAACCAGCCATGGACCTTGCCTTAGCAAACTGCATTTGCTCTTGCAACATTACATTTTCTTTGCTGTCTCCATCGGGGACTGATTTGACCTGACGTATGACCTGCAATCCTCATCAAAATTGCCTTTTCTCTGTCCTGCGTTTTCCTTCCAGGGTGACTCTTTGATCTGGCCTTTACACAGGAGTCTTGAAGGGCAGAGGGCAAAAGGGGGCTGCACAAAGGGTGGAGGAGAGAAAAATCACACCAGCATGTGGACAGCAGCACAGTCTGGAGCTAACACCAAAACAGTCAGACCTTTCTCTCACTGGTGGGGATGACTTGCACGGCAAAAGGTGAAAGTTGGTGCTGTTGAACTTCACATTAATCATGGGCTGCCGGGAGATGAGCAGCATTTGCCTGGCCCCTGTCAGTGCGGTGCACAAGGATATCACTCAAGGGTGGCTGGTCTCTCCTGCGACGGTGGTATGCTGCATCAGCAGCCCTGAAAATGTGACCATCGCGTAACTGACTTGGAAACTGCTGCAGTTAAAGCAAGAAAGGATGACAGCATGTAAACCAGCACCCTTCACTTTCCAGAAAACGACAAAACGACAGAACGAAATAAGACATTTACCAAGAAGGTACTCAAGAATTCAGGAGCAAAATACCTCATAGTGTTAAAACGTCTTTCCTTCTCCCTGAAGGCTGCCACTATCTCAAGCAGCAGAGCAAGTGAGGACACTTTGTCTACACATTACCTCACCACCGAGGATGCACCACTGCATCATTTTAGGAAAAACATACTGTATTAGCAAGTCAAGCCTCAAACATGCAGCCTTTTAGATTAAGAGCAAAACCAGCTCTTTCAATTTAAAACAACAGCAGTTTGGGAGCTTCCCATTCACAAGTTTCCAAGGGCATGTGCCATTCCCTAAAAAGCTGAACTAGCTATTGCTTCAGAAGCAGCTCTGCACAGGCCATACTCCCACAATATACTTTGCATTTCTCTGCCCACACAAATCCCCCCGTGCAGCCAGGGAGAGGGCAGGCACCAGGTGCTCTCAACGCAGCTTTCTGTTTCCTAATGCTGCATTTCACAGCCAAAAATAAAACAGCCCAAAACAACCCCCAGGTTTATAGGCACTGCACATCCTATCTGTTTCATCGTCTAAAGCCAAGCTCCGTGCTGCAGAAACAGCTACACCTTGAAAGAGAAAGGTTCACCGAGGTAAAGTAGTGCAAGGGAAAATTAAAGAGGACAGAGGCTCTCGTAAGGAGAGCATTCTGGCACGTCTCTTCCTCGGTGGCTTGGCCCCCTGAGTGGAATACAAATGAAGAGCATCACTGACAAGCCAGTATAACATCTCAGTCCCCTTTACAAGTCATCCATTCGGCTCGCGGCACAGAGACAGTGCAGGCATTGTCAGAAATACACTGGTTGCAAACAGAATAAGAGGGAGGCCCACAGACAAACATCACCCTATTGAGGTTGAACACAGCCTTAAAAATATACTGACAGCTACAGCTATTAGCATGCCTGCACAAAATGGAATATGGGCAGAGCACTCAAAAGTGCTTGTTCATTCCTTATCCTCCATTTCAAGCTATAACGTCACCCTGTAATTAACTGAAATAACCTCTATTCTGTTCAACTTCCCTACTGATGAGAAGCTCACAAGAAGCATGCATCGTCAGGAAAGGTTTAAAAATACACCAAAATTTTACAGCAACAGCAAGAGAAATAAAGCACTTACTTACTTTCTCTGGGTGCTTTTTTTTTAACCTTGTGAGAGCTGATTAGCAAGGGTGTCACAAGTTTGGCTATGCAAGCTACTTTGTAAAAATTAAGCGGGAATAGACTTTTCCAAAGCTTCAGTTCTAAGACAAAAGGGCCGTGCCATTGTTGTGAAAGATTTGGGCATTTCATTCTTCAACAAAGGTACATTGTCAACTTGAGAAATGCCCAGCTCTAAAACAGATCGAGGACAAAAAGTCTACCATCAAGGCAAAAGAATTAACGCAGCAGAATTTCCATAAGAAATGAAAAGTTGAGGATGTCATATATTTTATTGGCTGATCCTCCTTGCAGAAAGGCATGGGTGGGAACTAACTGTGGGCAAATAAGGGAGCCTACATTTCAAACAGCGTATTATTTACAAAGTTTTTTCCCCACCTCTATTACTCTGTGAACATCTGATTCACTGGGCCTTTTGTGTTTTTTCTTTAATTAAACATTTCAAGCCATTCACCACATCTGACTAATGCACCCTGCATATTTTATTCTTGTTTTGTGTGCAGATGGATTGTACACACAAGTGTGAGCATTGTGGCCTATGAAGCATAAAAAACAAATTTAGATTTAAAAAGTAAGAAAAAAACCTCCACTCTAACACAATTTTAGAAGCTTGGGAGAAAAATATAGTCTGAGTGCTGGGGAAGCTCAGGCTGTCAGAATGCCAGGAAAATCTCTGAGAGTCACGTATGAAGTTGCAAAAGATAAATATATTGGGATAACCAAATAATTATATGCAGGAACTGTTTTTGTAAAGAAAATGATGGGCTGCTGAGGAACTGTAAACTACTCTCAAGCCCAATTCATCTTCTTTAGGCACCACATTTATACAGACTGTAACGAGAAAGGTATGCTTAATTAAGCTTTTTATTTAAAGAGTGCTGATAAAACATGAAAAAGAAACCCCCACATCTCTGGGGGGTATGCATTCCCCTTCTCTCAGCTTCGCTTGCTCAAAAATCAAACACAGAGAAGATTAATTTATTGGTTGGAACATAAAACCATTAAATAAATAAACAGCTTGTCACTCTGGCTTCAGAATGAATCTAGTGGAAATTTTTTTCCTAGGAAACTATTTTGGGAAAGTAATAAACCACTGGGAAGGGCAAAGGCTAGAGAAAAGGCTAGAGGCGTTAAAAAAACCACCTGGAGACACTGCACTATTTCTGACATTATTGAGGATTTTTGTTTGGTTGCTTCATCGTTGCAGGTGTCAAATAGTAACGTTGATTCTCAAAGATAGTACTTTTCACACAGAGCAGCCAAAGCTGGATCATCTGTTGCAGAGAAACTGCACGGGGGTGAAAGGAATTGCCCTAACCAGCCATGCATCAGTGGCAGAGTGGGGAACACCACCCACACGTCCTACAGTCCAGCACAAGGACTTGGCCTGCTGCAGGCTGCTCCTGACCAGCATCTCGTAGCCAGGGCTTGCTCACCAGCAACGCTGCCGGAAAGGGATGAAGGAGCCTCGCATCCTACTTGAAGCAGCCTGGGTGCCCGGGGAAACAGAGGAAGGTTTCCCCCTCCTCCTGCCGTGCGCTGAAACAGGGATGGCAAGGGTGGGGAAGTGGCAAGCAGGGGTAAAATATACCTCACATGTGTCTGAGTGCTGTCCCCGTCATCCAAAAGTGGTGGGGGGAGCCGAGGAGCCCTGGAGAAGGAGCCTGCAGGAGCCGTACACTACAGCCCCCAGCTACGAGAGGAGCCCACGGCCCCCAGGTGCCAGGGCGCTTCACCCCACCTCCAGCCGAGCAACCACGCTGCACAGCGGTGCTCCAAGTTCCCAGGACTGGACGCGAAATCAGCTTCAGCACAGACAAACACAGCCCTGCGGCACTTTCCAGTACCCTGGCTCTTAAGACCCAGGCTGCTGGGGGTGTGGGCACAGTCTCCTGCAGAGGTGCACAGCAGGACCAGGTCAGGGGACAGCCCCCGTCCCAGCCGCCAGCAGAGCTGCCTGCAGCAGAGACAGGCAGAGGGGTCTCTCCCTCCCATCTGTTCCCATCCAGCTGTCCACTGTCTATGGTATTTTTCTTCAAAAAGAACTTTTTCCTATATTATTTCGCTCCTGATCTATACGACTACGGAAAGCCAGTGGATTCCTCTGCAAAGATACTGACGAACTGAGTTGTGCTTAGGCTTGAAGGAAGCAAACCACTCGTGAAGGGTCCCCCTATGCCTCACTTCAGTTCAAGCTGCACCATTTCAAATCACCCCTGTGAAAAGGTGAGAAGCAGCTCTCTTCTGCTGCCAGCCGAGACACCAAAGTGGAGAAAATTACTATACACAGCGCAGAAAATGTTTCCTTTGGCAGCAGTTAAGAAAATGCTATTCATCCTGTATACAGCCTGCATGCTCCTGCATAATAAAGACAGCGATTGAACAGTCTTTTAAGAAGTTTACTGGGTCACATTTCTCCTGGACTAAGGCCAGTGCTCCCATTATTCCCCAGTGCTGGGTGCAAATTGCACAAATCCTTTACTGGTCTCAATCCTTATTTCTTACTGATGCTGACAGTGCCTGAAAACAGAAATATGAACCCTGAAATTACTTACAGTGTAAAACATGCTTCCAAAGGTTGTTTAGGGCAAATTAATAAACCCGCTATCCTTGCTTCTTAGGTGGCCAAATGGCCACAAGAAGCGGAGCCTGTGCACTTCAGCATCAACTGGCACAGGTTTGTCCCTAGTCAAAACAGCACACCCTGTTCCTCAGAGGCTTGGATGAGAACGAGAAGCAAAGCAAAATACAGTGAAGGGTAGGATAATGTGAGAACTTGATTATGCAAGCCATTAAAGTTAACGGCACTAGTCATACGAGGACAAATTATGCCAGGGAGTATGGTTTTGCAGAAAAGTGCACTGAGGATAAATTGTACTTTCCAGCTAGACATTGCGCAGCTTTCTAAGGCAGTCAATCCTCCCCCTGCCACAATCAAGGAATGACATTTTCCAAAAAGCATGTGATGCAAGATGCTGTGGGCAAGAGCCCGTGCAGCAGCACTGTCGTCCTCTCGACAAATGAGCTCAATGCCTTGAGACAATCATCTACTGCATTTAGCGGTTCTCCAGAGAACCAGCAAAACACGGAGACATCAGCAGTTGCACTATCAGTGTCTGACGCTCTCTAGGTCAACAGGAATTGCTAGGAAGCAATACATCTTTTGCAAAAGGAAGCAATTTCTTATAGAAGAAGGTGACAGACAATCTCCCCAAGCAAACACCGCCCCCCCMAAAAAAAAGAAAAAAAAAGAAAGAAAAGCAGAGGCATGAAGGAGAGGAAGATAGAGAGGGAGCTGGCGACAACGACAAAGGGATATCCAGTTTTTGGAGAACCCTGTTTGCTGCCCTGGCTGTGATAACCAGTCCACCCCCAGGCAGCAGCGCTGCAGCTCTCCCGCTCCTGGCACAGGAACCAGCACAGGACCCTGCCGCAGAGCCAGCCCCATCCAGCAGCACTGCCCGATGATACCTGCCACAGCCTCTTCCCCCACGCCCAGGGAGGAAAGTGGAGATACAGGAAGGATGCTGGATAGCCAAACAGATTGGGAAAGAGGTAAAACACGTTGCATTCCTAAATTGGCTATAATTCCTAAATTCCTATATCTGAACACACGAGAACTACACAAAGGACGTAGAATTAAAAAGAAAAAAACAACAGAACAAAACAAAGAACAAGTATTTTTTCCTTCTCTTTAGCTGTACTATTGGGTTTCCCACTTGTTTAACTGATAGGTCTTCTAGAAAAGTTATTTTCTTTGTTTTTCTTTAATGATTCAGAAATTATTTTTAAAATAATTTAATATTTTAGTGCTTCAGGTACTACTATTTAAGCAAAGCTCATCATGAGCTACATTTCAGAAAGCATTTCCATAAACTGAGGGTAATAAAGCTCTAGAGAATGGCCTGTGCACAGAAAGAAGGAAGGAGCTGTGCACATTAGGAATCAGCAGCAGTCGCGCATCCGGAGGAGGGCAGAAGAAAAAGCTATAAAACCCAACCTCTGTTTCAGCCATGGAAAATCAGCCTTCCCCTGCACAGTATCACAGCTGGCTCACTCTGGACATCTTGGCCTAAGAAGTGCTTCCAAGAAAAGGTGCAACACAGCTCATTCAGGAGCAGTCTGCACGGCCGACCAACTTGCAGAGTACTTGGTTTACCAACTTTGCAAGGCAAACTGGCTTCCCCAGCCCAAGTCTGAGCACGCGAGACCTCAGCTCGGCCGGGTCGGTGAGCTGTTCCTTCACGAGCAGAAGGCATGCATGGAAGGTGAAGACTCTACAGGTCACAAAACAAACAGGCACAGAGGTACGTTTGCAAAGTCTGGCCAAGAGTTTCACTCCTCACTCCCATTAGACTAATGGGCACAAGCGCAAGGAGATATTCTTTAGGCTGCCCAGGTTTAGGCAGTTTGGGATAATTCTGTCCAGAAGGTCCATCTGGGGCAATTTTAAATCATTTCAGATCTAAAAGCAAGGAGGGGAAAGTAAGGGGAAAAAAGGCAGAAAAAGAAAAGAGGAAAAGAGCCTTCGAATCTCTCCTATTAATAGTGTTAAAGAGCCCCAATAGCTTAATTTCAGGCCCAAGACCTAGTTTACTACATAGTGATAGCACTGTCACTGTACTTAGCAGGAAGAGCCATTTCATGTTGTACCGGTGAAATGGGCCCTTTAAGGCGTTACTGAAAAGCCTGCAGGAAAGCCTCACTTTCTTGTTTTGAAGAAACTTTCAGCAGTTGATCCTTTTATTGAGGTAGCTATGCACCAGCTTAGCAAAATTATGTGCACTCTTTTGCTGATGCTCTTGTAAGGGCTGTAAATCAGCAGTGCACATACTTGCCTAACACACCACCTACTACCAAAAAGGCAAATGAGCAGGCCTTYGCTTCTGCAAGAGGCCACGAGCCGGCAAGAACAGCGGAGCGAGGTCCTGCCTACAGCAGTGCTGAGACCTCTGGATGGCACCGAGCCCCCCAGCTCCCACCGGCACAGCCAGAYGAAGGGGAGGCTCTCCTCAGCATCCTTCTGCAATAGCCTCTCGGCTTGGGCAGCCTCAGAAGCAAAAGGCCTCCCTTCTTGTCCCCTGCATGAGCAAGGAATGATGGCAGCACCTTGAACCAGAGCTGCCTCCCCAAAGTACCCCGAAGCTGGGAGAGCTCAGCTCCGAAGTGGCACCCTCCCAAAGAGATTTAAAACCAGACATTTGTCCAGGCAAGAGGTGGCACGACAGGTGCTTCGTGGATTTTCTCATTCCTCTGAGCTACATTTTCGAGTCTCCCATAAGCCTCCCCTGCTGGGACCCCCACCAAAAACTTGGCTGTGAAGAGGCTGCAGCTGCGCGGGGCTGCACTGATATCTGGTAAAACCCCCAACTCCAGGGCAAGGACACAAAAACCAGAAGGAAATGTAGACACTGCACTGTAGACATTTGCAACGTGCCATATCTCTGCTTTGCACAGCAGAAGTTCAGTTCTCTAGTGCTCCTACAGCCAGGCCAAACCGTGCCAACAGTCTCCTTTTCTGCCTGTCCATTGGTACAACCCAACAGCATTTCTGCAGTACCATCAGCAGTGCAACGGTTGTTCCCAGAAGAAAACCCGAGCCAGCTCAACAATTCTGACATGTTTCCCACAAAAGAGGTAATTTTAACCATGCTGGGTATGCCACAGGCAACGTTTATATTTGTGCAGGTTGAAACGAGCAGAGTTCAGTTTCCAGTACATGTGGATCAAGCTGCGGTAAAAATTGAAGCTTGTGACACTTGTAGGAAGGAAGGCTGGGCTGATAAGTGGTGACTCAGACAAGCTGGCACTGAGGAGCAAGCTGACAGAACATTTAATTAACAAATTAACTTTCTACTCTCTTAAATAAGCATTACAGTGTTGCAAACATCCAAGAATACAGAATTCAATTTCTACCTAGAAGGCTACGCCTGACATTTTTCCAAGCCTCACTTCCCAGTTTCCATTAGAAACAAGTTTACCTACTGCATCATCAGATGTTCTGCTGACAACAACGTTTTTCTCTGTACACTTCTTTGTAGCTGCAGGGCATATTAGCCAATTCCTCTGAGTCACTTCTAGCAGTGTCTGTCTCTATCAGTAGCACCAATTTGTGTGAGTGCCTGTTTGCTTGGCTATCCTCCAAGCAAACCAGCTTTTCTGACTGAATCTCCTGGTCCCTTTCAGAGCAAATAAGAGTCAGGACGCTTGCAGAAAGTCTTCTTCCCATTGGGAGAGGCACTCAGCAACATAAATCTTGGAGACCTTTTTCAGAACTGACTTGGAAGAAGGAAAGGAAAATGGACAGGAATAAGAGAGATCCATGTATCTTACCTTTGTCCCCTTACAAAAATCTTAACCTTCCAAATCTGGGGGGAAGAAAGTTAACCAGTGCCAATACTGACTGTTGAAGGCCATTTCCAGAAAACATACAACTTTGAAAAGAAGTGGCTAAAGTTACAAAAAGGCATCTTCATGTGCTAACCCGATCCATTAAGATACTGGATCAAACATCTGCCCAGAAGATTTGAACTCCTGTTCTGCTTTTTGGTCCCTGTCTTTTCCCCCCTCCCGCACACTTGCTTCCTATGTTGGAAAAAAAATTTACCATTAGCAAATTATAAGAGCTCTTAAAACAAATCTGGCTCATATTTTCCAAGCTAAGCCATTTGCAAGTTCAGGCAGACCCAAGCAGCCATCTTCCTTTGGAGCATCTGCTCTTACAATGGCCAGTCCTCAGACACAATGGCCCCAATTTCTCCAGCAGCCAGAATAAATTATTTAGATAAAATAATGAGTATCAACCACTTAACTAGCAGCTGGGTGCAACTCCTCCAAACAGCATTCAGACAGGTCCCTTGGGCCGGGACCCATCTGTAACCCTTGCAAAAGCAAGCCGCCTATCCACACTTACAGCAGGAACCAGTAACAGACATTTAATTGTAACGTAACAGTTTGCTGAAGGAAAGGCAGTGGTAGCAGGGCCAGAACACAATGGAAAGAGATGCTTCCCTTCTCTCCTGGGACAGGGAGCAAGAAGCAGAGATCTCCGGTGATTTGAAAGAGCAAGCGGTGGCCAGCCGAAGCGCCTTGGGGAGTCCTAGCACAACGGGGAAAAGATTCCTTGGCCAGAAGAAGCAACCTGGGAAGGAGGAACTTCCCACCAGACAACACTAATCCCAAAAGCCCTGACGCACATGCAGTAGGGAAAGTAGGAAGAAATCCTGTCTCTCCTTCATTTTCCCCAGGGCACTCTTTCCATCCTCCATGTCTCAGCGCCCTGTGAACGCTTCCTCCCTGGAGCAATGGGCTTGCTTACCGCATTACCATCAGCAGGAAAATCTGGGTTGTTTATTGTCCCTCTCAGGGAGGGCGATCCTGTATTAGGAAGATTAAGGTCAGCCTCTAAGCGCGTGACACGATAATCTCCTGCAGGCTCCAAAGGGGCTGTGACAGAGACGTGGCACACATCCTTCCCCGGCTCCACGCCTGCAGATAGCCACYGTGCCAGCCAGCCCAGGTCACTCCTTGCGTGCCGCCAGCCAGGGCGTACCCCGCTATTTGCCCGCCATTAACAACGTGGCAACGCCAAAGCTTCCAACCTCCGCCTGGTGTCCTGCAGCTCAGCTGCTCGCCCTGCTGCACTGGACCACGTAGCACAAGCCCACAGGGTCTGCATGACCGCCACGGGCTGCTCGATGTGTCAACTGTCTGACCCCCCCACCTTCCCCACCGGTACAAACTAGAGACACAATATTTCCGTCAAAATATACCAGCGTTGCTTTGGCACCCCCTCCATCTTCCCAGCACCATGCAATATGCTCCCCTGTACCTTCTGAACAGCTTGTAAGCCAAGCTCCTTTTTTAAATATTAAACAAATTACACTGGGAAAGTCATGAGTGATTCCAGTGAAGTGGGGGGAAAAAATCTTTATTTTCTAAGAACAGCAGCTGTTATTTCCCTCCTGAAGGAATAAACAACCTCTCTGTACATTTTGGGAGAGCAGGATAGTGACTTTTTAAAACTACTATTTACCTCAYGAAACTAAAGGTGTAATTTAATTTCACACTGAATAAGATAACTAATCATGAACCATAGTTTAAAGCACAGCAGCATCAACAGAAAAAAAAAACAAACCCCAAGCCCCCCCAAACTTATTTTTTGCCCATAATATCACTTTACTGCTGACTTGGGAGAGAAATATTAAGCTATTCTTAACAATCCTGGTCAGAATCATTTTCTTCAACAGCAAACCAGCATTCAAGTTTCTGGATGCTCAACCACTGCAGCTCACAGCATTTCTAGGATTTTGCAAGCAAATCCACAGACTTCCACTTGCATGCTGTCCCGACGGGAGGCCTTACACTGCAGGAACTGCCGGACGTGCAAACCCGGCACACCGTAGGCAGGCAATACCGTGTCCAGTTACCCACTGTCTGAATCCCCTCGACACTTGTGGTTGCTTTATTTCTTCGCTAACTAATGGTCCCCACCCTACTTAGATCAACCTCTTCATCATTCCTTCCCCCGCTGCCTCCATTTGCAGGGGAGACTCCAGCCCGTAGCTCTCGTGCACCCAGGGGACTGCAGTGCTGATTTTTAGCAAGCATTATCACTCTCGCTCTTGTTTCACGGGTGAGCAACAGCTTTGAACGCTTGTCTTCTCTTCAAAAACTTAATTGCTTGATCTATTGAGAAACTACCTTTTAAAATTATTCCGCAGCTCTGTATCACTAGACCTCCATCTCCCAGCATCAAAACCTGTCATGCACAATCAAGCCAAAGGAATCTTTTATTGTGGCATCAGAAGGAAAGGAGTAAGATCCCTATGGATTAAGAAAACGGCTCTTATGCACTGAGCTCAGAATGGTTGGTACTTTTTGTCTCAACCTTTCTTCTTTAGAGCCAAAAGCATTTTCTCCAGACCTGCCTAGTACTTATTTTCCACCAGCACCTCGGGTGAGGAGATCACTATATTCAGTCTCAAAAGCCCAGCCTACCACAGATTTTCTACCTCAAATAGAGAAGGAAGAAAATAGCCCTCAGTGTGGCTTTGAAATCAGTGCAAATGCAGTTAATATTTAAGTAAGAAAAACCTTATTAAGTAAATCTTTACATAAAGAAATCCAACCTGTTCTGATTCTCCTTTTCAAATTCCCTTTCCTATTTCCCCTCTAAGCTAGCAAAGCCAGCTAGAAAGATCAGTCCATGTGATGGAGCACAACAGTTGGTGTTYGGTGTACGAAAGCAGCCCCTCCACCCCCAAACCACCCCTGTTTCTGAAGGTTGCGGTGAGACGCTGGCTATACCAGGTATCTGCTTAGCACCAATCTCAAGGTCAAAGTTTCTTTAAGATCCACTTCCTCCAGAAAACGATGAGTTCGCTCTACCAAAGGTAATTCAAAGTCCAAGCATCTTCACTACACACAAAAATATAGGGGTGTCAAGTGAGAAAAGGAACGAAGCCCCCTTGGAGAGAATCACAGCGACTGCTGAAATATTAATGAAGCTCTTTATTTGAGAGAGTCTAAAAAGGACTTTGAATAATGCATTGCAAGCAACGGTACATCAGCAGTGGCTTTTTTATGCGAGAGGCAGCTGGCATTTTAAAAATAGACAACTTTCAGCTTGATGGGGGTAGCTTACCAGCGGAGGAAATTATCCACAAATGCACCATCGTTTAAGGGAACAAAGCAGATAAACAAGCAGAGCACAAAGAAAGTTTATTAGTACAAATGTTCTGAAACAGTCCTCCGCTGTCAGCACAGGCTTGCCCACCATAAGCACAGCTTCACTATTATTGGGCGTCTCAACATGTTCTGTCCCTTACTGTCACCAGAAAAGTCTTTTTAAGCTACTTCGCAACGGGCACGGTCTGGCAAAGAGCTAATGATTTGCTCCTGTAAACAAAAGAGATGCTCTGTCCCCCTGAGACAGCTCATGAATTTCTGAAATTTATTTTTAAAAATAGGATTAGTGATATAGGCTTTCTAATTCAATAGAAGAAAAAAGAAGTGGGAGAAAATGGCATTGTAATAGGAAAGGGGTGGAAAGTAAGACCCTTGGAGCCTGCTCAGCTGTACAGCTAACTGGACTTGTGGGATCCTCTGGCTTTAGGATTACACTAAAGGTCCCACTCCCACAGCACAAACACCTTTAGCAGCAGCATATTAAGCAGCCGCATGCAATGCTGCTACTGAACTCCTTGGCACATTTGGGGTTTCAGTGTTTACGCTTACTAACGGCAACATGACTGACAGACAAAGATGTTGCTGTAGCTGGCTTTGTGACAAGTCCCCAGGAGGTGACATAAGTCCTTGCAGCCAGAGGTGTTTTCTAAGATCCTTGATATGCGCTCCCTTTCCCTACGCAGGCAGGATATAAAATGCAGCTTTAAAATACAGTCGCATGGGCATATCCAAAGGCGCAGGGCTTTATTTAAGGCACAGGTGCCTTCATAGTGGGCTCTGCCTGCACATTTACATTGCTAATGGCCATTGGCACCTTTCTTTTTTCATGGAAGGACGGTGAATCTCGATGCCACCAAGAGCCACGACATTACGAAGCTATTTGGGAAAGGGGCTGACAGGAGTTTTGCAGCCACCCGACTGGAGGTTCCCCTCCCCACCCTTGCTACCACGCTTCCTCCCCTCCCTCCCGTCAGCCCCTCCGATTCTGCTGCAGAGACCAACCTGCAGATAAAGGGGTTTTATACCATGATGGCGTGTTGCAAGGCAGCACAGGGATGTCTTCCCCTATCCATTCCCAGGGGTTCTTCTATCCCAGCACAGTCCCCTCTGAGACCCACTGATCCCACAGACCAGCCTGCCCCCACCCCATTTCCCCCTTTGCCTCCTGCCCCCAAAGAGCGGGGTCAGCGGGGCAGCAGCTCCCCACCCCGAGGGATGGGGAACTGAAGGGGGAGTAGAGAGGGGCATGAAACGGCCCCCCAGCGAAGGCTACATGCCATGTGCTACAGCGTTTTAGAGTTACCTGGTATCACGCACACACAGAACGGCAGTACTCCCATGGCACCGATATGTTGCCCATCATTGCATGTATATAGGCACACCGCTACTGAGGCAGGCAACCTTAGGAAAAAGGAAATGTCCCAGAAAGCAAGCGCACAGGGCAATAAAACAGCATGCCCTGCCAGCCCCATCTCCTCTTCCATCTGCCTGATTTATTCTACATAGCCACTTATTTATTTTAGTGGCCATCAAATGACTGGTTGGTCGCCTTAAGCATCAGCTTCCCTTTGCCCTTCTCTTCTCCATTAACTTTTACCTTCCTCCTCCATACATCCCGCTCCTCTCTTTCCATTAACCCACCCTTTCTCCTTCACATCTTTGCCTGCACAGCCAAATTCTGTCAGCTGTTGGTGTCCACGTTTCATACGGCTAGAAACAGGCAGCCGACAGCACTAACATCCACACTCACTCCTGGAGGGTGAAGCCATCTGAAGGAAGAAAAGCCCGAAGGAAAGAAAGGACAAACCCCTGCCCCAAAGGCATTACACATTACCATGGCCTTAGAGAAACTCCCAAAATGGCATTAGTGGGTGAGGGGCAGGGACYCCCGATGCAGCCAGTCTCCTTGCTCCCACCCCACACTGAGGGGTAAGCAAAGGGCTGCTGCCCCACAGCAGCCGCCTGGCACCCCGAGACCCACAGCATCGCTGCCTGCTGCTGGAGGATAACGCATGAGCACAACATGACGCAACCTTGGCCTTGACTTGTTTGTTTTCAAAATGAGCTTTGCCTTGCCTTGGCGTGGGGGGAGACATTTGGTCACTGCTAACACCGCAGGCAGCCTGCCCGCAACACCACCTCTGGGGAATACCTGCGCGGTGCTGCCGATATTCACACAGCAAGTGACGGTTCATCTATTCACAGAGAGACCATACTGTCTGGGGGGGTTAGTTGCAAATTAGATGACAAGAAAGCTTTTCAGGGCTTGCAGCCCAGTTTGCACTCCTGACACCTCTGTGCGTGCCAGTGCCTCATCYGACGCCATTCCCTCCTGCGTCAGCACGCACTGCACCGAAGTTTATGCTTTTGCACTCCCCTTCACACTTTTATTTTCCATTTTTTCACCTCTCCTCACTCTTTCCCCTCCCTTTTTTTAATGCAATGCAGCCTTTTTTTTCCCCTGCGCACTGCTGAATGTAGGAAAAAAAAAAAAAGACCAACGCATTTCGAGGGCAGAGCGGGGACCCGAGTGAGAGGGCGAGCAATGCCGCCCAGGGTGCAGGTGCCGAGGAGGGCACGGCAGGCAGCCATACTGAGCGTCCACAGTAAATAACCGCGGCCTCATTGGGAAAGCATTACAAATCCAAGACACAGCTGGCCCAGGATGGATTTACTGTGGTTGTGCTATTCAGCATTGGTATAAACCCCCCATGCCCCGCGGCCAGACCCCCTGCCACTGTAGTGCAGTTGCCCCCTCCCCGTATCATCAGCGCCCAAAAGGCAGATCCTCCCCAAYACGTAACTCTCCAAAAATGCTGAACAAGGGTAAAATCACAGGGAAAACAGCCTGCAGTGAGTGCTCGGACCCCCGGACTGTACCACAGCCTAAAAGCCCCAACAGCATTTGGACTCCTGACGAGCTGGGTAGAGTTTCAGATAGAGGGAGCCGCAGAGGGGAAGGCAGGTTCATCTAAACCAAACCAAAAACATATGTTAAACCTTTAAACCGGGTGGGGAAAAAAAAAAACCATAAAAAGAGAGAGAGATGATTTCACCAGGAATGTTTAAATGAAAGGCAACGGGGAAGTGCAAAAGCACACAGTGTTTAGGATGATGCACTCCCTGTGGACCAGGTCATAAAATCTCTGCAGCCTCAAGCTGGGGACAGGACAGGAGCTGGCAAAATGCAGAGGGGAAAAAACAAAGAGAAGTCTGAATAAATTGTCCCATTTAAAAAAAACATGGGAAAATAGGGAACCAGAACAAATGTATATACTTGTACACAAGATAGTGGAAGTCTAAAACACACGATGCAGACTACGGTAGGGGGGACTGAAGTGTTCGGTTTTAAATGAGGATGCCAACACACTAGCTGCATCAGGAACCTGGTGAAAGGGAGGTAGTAATGGGGATTCTTTAAAAACAAGCTACTTATTACCTAGGAAGGAGAGACTGGATCATGTCGGTGGGGGAATAGCACTGCCTTAGCAATGTGATGACCAAAGGTAGCAGCGGCCATCACAAAAGCAAAAGAAATCCACTGCCCTTCTCCAAAAGAACGATCCCAAAGCATGGGAGCCTGTCTGAAAGGAAATTAAAGAGAACAAGCAGCCGTAAAGGTGATACATTTGAGGGATGTGGGAAGATTGCTTAAACATATCCATCTGGAAGTACAGGGCAAATAGTACCTGCCAGAGGAGGCATCAGAAMGACCCAAGGCAAGCTGCCGCCACGAAGGAGCAGTCTGATGAACCTTTGTGGCTACCCTTACATCAAAAGACAAATGCTGCACGTCCATCCCTCATGTCCCACTGACACCAGGGCTGTGTCACAGGCAAACTTCACGGCAGCTGTCTGGGAAGGGACCAGCCGATGGGTCAGAGGGAACCTGCTGGTTAGCCAAAGAGAAGTATTAAGAATGGGATAAGTGTTTTGCTGCTTTATTCTACCAGAACGTAAGCTAGAGGCATCAGAAGCAGAGTGAATTTTGAACTTCAGGATCACTTCCAGGATGTTCAATATTATTGCTGTTGTTATTATTATTGTTTAGGCTAGACATACATATGAGTATCATTTTATCATTAGGCGTTTCAGGACAAACTGTTCACCATTTGTCTTTCTATTCCTGAAGCTGGGAGCCTCAAAGGTGCGTGCCAGGTGTGCTGTAGAAACACTGGCAGGTATGTCAGGAGCAAAGACATATAAAACTTCAGTAGTATGATATTTGTGAGTAACTATGGCACTTCATAAAGAGAGTTTCAAAACAATCGATGCTAGGGTTTTTCTTCCTTCAAATATCTTTCTATGTCATCAGAGATCAAGTTACCTAAACTCTTCCCATTTTTCTAGATGAATCATCTTTCACATATTGTTTGCTGGAATACAAAGCATAGTAAAATCTTCTGTCTTTACAGGCATCCTCACTTCCTCTGCCCAATTTGAAATATGCATTAGTAATGTGAAAATCCACAATGTCTTCCTACAACAGGAACCAAGTGCAGACCTTTACACTTTACAGTCATGCTGTGGTTTTCTTGCCAGTTTCAAAGTCAGGTAAAAAGTTCATGGTTCATTGTAACAGACCTCACCAGTGAGCTACCGAAAAGGCCAGCAATGGATAGTGTTATGACACCAATATTCTCCTGCCTAAGCAGGTAATGAAGTGTCTTTTCCTCTAGCAGTGCTTGCCAAGCCCACACAAAAGCAACCTGCCAATTTCTATCTATCTGCAAGGCTGACTTATGAGGTCAAAGTATTATTATAAAGATCTTTTTCCCTGTCAACTTGTGATATACACACAGATCTTTGAAAAGGAAAGAAAGGTACTACATTTAAACTCTGGTGTGAAGTTTTGGGAGGAAGGTGGTCATTAAATTTGGAATCTGTGTAAGCTATACAGCCCTYAGCATCATTTCCTGGGTAACTTCTCATGTCCATCAAGAAGAGATTTTATATCAGTGTATGAACAGCAGCCAAACTAGTATACGGCACGACAGGGAAGCACCTTCCTCGCCATCCAGCTCCTGATCCCCCCGCCGAAACAAGGAGGGAAACAGCAGGCTCCTAACTGCTATGGGGAGAGGTGACCTGCACCAAACTCATTTGTTAGTGGCTTTCTGCCCCCTCCTTCCTCACCAGGCTGCTAACAAATTAATGAGCTATTTCTCAAGAGCAGAGCTTAAGGAGGGAAGTGCAAGGGAGAGTTAGCATTAAATACTTTGATCCCTTCAGCAGCTTAGGTACAAAAGTAGGTGCTCCCTCCTTTGTCGTTCTCCAGAAGGTATGCCACGGCACTCCACCACAGAGCTAACAGAGAATAGGAGAGCCAGAAAAGACTCAGCTGTCACCTCCATCAAGGGTAAGTGCATTTGACCATTTTGCACAGCCATGTATTCTGTGGCAAGTGGGGATAAACTCATCTTTTCTTCCCCTGAAAGACCAGCAATGTATTTCCAGTCCTGTCTCCACAAATAAGACCATTGGTGAAAAAGCAGGGCACGGGATTGGGGCGACCATTTAAGTTCACTGCTCTGAAAATATCCTGTAGCAGTTCTAGTTCCCACAGGAGAGGCAAACTCATCTGAGTTCTCAACCTGGTCAATTCRTAAGGGAAAATAAATTCCCAGTGAGAACTCTGCAACAATTCGTCTACACTGTGTCAAACACTAGTTGAGGGATTCTGAACAAATTGAAAAAAAAAAAACAAACAAACACAAAAATCTTTTAAATCCTCTGATTTATTAGATAAATTATGGAGTAATTTGCTCCTGGGGAGAAAAAACATGTATCTCAATATCTATATATATATATATGAATAACCCGTCTCCCCAGACAGCTGAATATCACTTCCCCGCACCACAAAAGCACTCCAAACTGTCTGTGAGGTGCCTTCACAGGAACCAGAAGTTCAAACATTGTGGCGAGTTTAGATCAGGGACATCTAGGGCACGTCTACAGCGCACAACGCAGCACCGTGGAGCAGCTGTACAACCAAACCCAAGAAAGTCAAATCTGTGCATCCCTGGTCTGCAGCCAGTGAGCTCTCCTGAGAAGCAGGGAAGAGCCCGCCTTTAATCATGACCATATTACTTCCATGACCCAGGTACCTCTGAGCAATACTACACTGTGCTAGGAAGGCAGGTCTAGCTGAGACATAGCTCCACTGCCTTTACAAAGAACTGGGCTTTGCAGTCCTGATTCCTTTCAAGTTTGGACCTTCCTTATATTTGAGCTGGTTTCTGCCAAACTAAGAGCCTAGCACAGAATTACTCTCAGAAGGCTGCAGACAGAAATAGGGCTTTGCAGATGTATCGCACAAAGACCATGCGGTTGTCTTGCTTATGCCCAAGGTGGAAATGCTCCTAAGGCAGACGACGGAGGCTACTTTTCTTCAGACAGAACAAACCTTGAAATGACCTTCCAGCTTCAGGCCAGCGAGGTGAAAGTGAAAGGATATGGAAAAGACTGTTAAACATGGTTGTTTTTGTGACAGCATTGCGCAGGGGACTCGCATCATATCAAAGAAGGACTTTTAGTCCACCATGAACAGAGCCCCTCTGACTTTCTAGTGCTGAACACATGCAGAAGAGTCTTGCTAGTACAAGCAGGCAGGTTTGGGAAGAAAGCTGACAGAACGAGAGATCTTTGTGGTGGAATCTTGTGTCCACCTGGAAAAGAAATTTCTGAAATATCTCAGCCCTTCCTTGGAAACTCAGCAGAAGGCAGTATGGTCACTAGAGTCCTGAAAGCTATTCATTTCTATAAGTCGAAGCAACTGCTTCAAGAAAAACGACCTTCTATGGAGGAAAACGAGTTCACAAACACAGAACGGCACAAAGAAGGCTTTAATTGCCTTTGAGATTACTTTAATACCAAATGAGGCAAAATATGCTTTAAACGGAGGGAAGGCGGTTTCCAGAATAAGAAGTGTTGCGTTAATTTGGCAAGAGGCTCCAGATGTACCACTTGTATCTCTCTATTTCTTGAATGACCAGAAAAGTTTATAAGTGAGCCCATGAAGAATTTGGCTTTACCCTAGACTCAAGCAAGTGTGTGTACGTGGGGCAGGGGGAGAGGAGGAGTTTCCACTGCCTTGGTTTCCTCTTCTCTCCCAGGGCAATTCAGAGGCAGTGCTTATGGATCTTTTCATAACACATTGCCAACYCTTTCTGCTCGTGCTCAAAAGACAGATGTCAAGGCAGCAGGAACTACTGTCATCGCAGTGATGCAGCACTAGGAAAGTGCAACTTTCATAAGCCAAGTGTGAGACAAATGCTTCCAGGCCAGGCTGAGGAGAAGTGTCTTCCCCTTGCTCAACTGCCCAACGATAAGGTCTCAGCCTGACAGGATCACCTTAGGTCATCTTTCGCATCATTCTCTGGGCACTTGTAATGTGTTTTATCTACTACAGGTTATTATCCTACTGTTGAGAAAAGAAGCCAGAACATTACATCATCCCATGGTTGACATAAGCTCTAGTTACCTTACATGAAGCAAGGACTGCTTAGCCTCTGTCCATCCAGGGGGAAGGAAAAGGATTTAAGTTCAGAACTGTGGCAGGGGGAGAACTGAATGAAATGTTATCTTCTAAACTGGATTTGCACTGGAAGCTCCTAGGACAACAAAAAAAGAAAAAAACCCATAAAGTGAAGATTTTCCCGTGTCTGACAGGGAATTTTTCAGTAAGAAGCTTCTCCCATTTTTATTCATGTGAAAAAGGACAGTTTCCAGCCTCCCAGATACGCGGTTTCTTAGTGTCAAGAGGAGACAGATACCAGTAAGAGCCCTCTGAAAGGCCTGATCTACCAAATCACAATCACACGGCCACATCTAGGATCTCTCGGCCTTTGCCTGCTGGCGCCTTGACAAACATCCAACATAATACAGTACACAAAGCAAGCTGTAATTTCAGTGGTTGTGGCTAAGCCTTAGCCACCTTAGCAGAATCAAAGATTTACCTCCACAGACCGTGTTTAAGATCACAGCTTTCTTCATCCATGCTTGCTCCCTGCCCCATTAGAGTTGTGCCTACTGTAACAGATGAAAACCAAGCCGGAGCGTGGAGGATGCTGCCAGCCCAGTGTTAAGAAGAGATGGCCCCAGAACAGGAGCTCTGCAAGGCAGTCACTTTCTGACACATCCCCCTCTCCTCTTCAGCCTTTTGCCCATCATGGTACCTAAGCGTTGTAGTGCAGAAGCAAAGCCAGCAGGGGAAAAACTTGTCTGAAATGTCTATGACTAATTCTGTTTTTCCTCCTTCAGTTTTGCATTAGTTACTACATTTTAAGGCCATCCTGTGGTAGACCGTACATGGAGGCAAGATTACATAATGGAACTGGCTGCTCTCTTCTGTATACTTTCTCACACAGTACTTTTGATTACAGGATAAGCCAAAAAAAAGGAGAAAACCAGCAAGCACAGCGGTTTTATCCAAGAAGGGGTATAATTTCAGTATTATTGATCTAGCCCAACATGAACCACATACGTTAATTTTCAAGTATGCCAGGACTTGGAATAAAGAATACCAAAAATCAGATTTCCACAATTCCAGTGCCAGCTGTGCTCCCTCCTGGGAAACATTCATGATGCAATCCAAAACACATATGTAGATAACACTGGCACCTACCCCTATGATCCTTCCTGTCCTAGCTAGCGTGGGCCATCTGTTACTGCTTAGCAGGCAGCCCCACTAGATACTAGATTGGTACTACTCACATGAAAAGGATGAAATAAACTGCCAGCAAAAATGGCATTAAGAAGTCTTTCCTAAGCAACTCGTAATTTACCATTTGAAAAGTGTCATTTAAACTGCACCAAATAAGGTGATAAAAGATACCAAAGCATGAACTAAGCCAGTCTCTGTCTCTACATGATACCACTTACGGAGAAGGAGAGGTGGGAAACAGAAATCATGCTGTAGCTTACCTGAAAATTCTCTTTTTTAGGTAGCAAGGTCCAGGAATGCCAGAGAAATTAATGACCTTTTGCTGAGTCCCTGCTGATCCCTTTCCCCTCTTGTTCACCGGACCATACAAGAGGATGAGAACAAAACAGTGACTGCTCTAAACTATTCTGCTCTGCTCTCAGCCTCATCAGCTGAGCAACAGCCATTACAAGAGATGCTAGGATAAAACTGCACAGGGACCATCAGAAGAAAACCAGCCTGCCATTCACCCAAACCTACTCAGCTTCAAGATGCATACTAGGATGAATGGTCACTTCTTTCCATAAGCTATSCCCGCCTACACCCACCAAACAACAAAATACACCTTAATCTATGGCTAGTGAAAAACCTTAATTTAACTCTGACACAAAACCAAGGGCACCCAGCATTAACTTCTTCCAGAAGGGCCTCACTGGGGTGTGGGAGAAAGCACAGACCTACAGTATGGGCTACAGAATAGGCTCTCAGCATGAACAAACTCCCTTCTTCTTGAAGAAATCCCCAAACTAAATGCTTCCTCCGAGCAGTAAGTTACCCAAAACCCTTAACCTCACAACCTGTTCTAGTCTTAAATGGCATCTTGGGAAGTCCTCCCTGTCCTTCCCAGCACAACTCAGCCTCAGCCCCAGTAGGTGCTAGTGCACTTTTCCTGCACTAAAGCAGACTCCTGAGAGCTGCCCATCCCCACGCGGACTGTACTTTGTAGGCGTCCGATTAAAATTTAGCAAAGAAAACTGCTAATAAGTCTTCGCAGCTGTCATAGCATCCACTGCACGAGTAAATTAGAGAGAAATCCTTCTTTAGCTAAGAAGTCAGTCCAATTCCTAGGAGTACTTGACAATCTCGCTCCGAAAATCTGGCAGAATCCACAAATCACAAAATTCTGCGTACTGGTCTTTAACCAGAGCTCCATGTTAGCAAAATCCTTCTCCGTATCTTCATGTCTGCAGCAGGGTAAAACTAAGCAAACTAGCTTGTTCTGGAGGTCAACATTTAAAGTTGATTCTGCTTGCCACACTTGGTACATACCATGGAGATAACAGACCACTGACACTTAGCACAAARAGGATGAGGATATTCTTAAGCAGGCACACCGAGTTTCCCTCCTTTGGGGTAAGTGTATCAACATGCTTGCTCCCCAGCCGGATGATCTTTCAAAACAGAGGTGGATCGCCATCTACAGAAATGTGCACTTATTTCCTTGAAGGAAAAATATCCCCACTATGCCCTGCATGAGGGGAAATCATTTTTTTTCCCACAAAAGGGCTTGCCTGATCTATGGAGTCAGGAAAGTTGCCTGGATCATTCCCAGCTGTGGAAGCCCACTCACCTGGGGGCCTGCTGTCATGCACCGGCAGCTCTGCTCCCTCTCCCAAGATATTGGGCAACCTGAAATGTTTTTTCCAGTGCATTGTGTATGCAACTTCTACCAATTTCATAGTTCAGATACAGCCAGCTGCTCCATCCAATAACGTCTTTCCACAAGCAGTATTCATTAGACTTCTCGGAAATATTTCCATACTCTACAAGCTACCTTAACAGCAGGTAAAATGCAATTTTTGTTTCAGCTTGCTATTCCTGCAATTGAAATAAGATGTCAAAGTGACTGCTACAATGTAATAATTATTACAGCCAGGGACTTCTTAAAATAACTGATTCACAGCTGTGCCAAATTTGACCAAACTGTTCCCTAGACATATTGCTCGACTTGCATCAGTGTCTCCGTCTATAAAATGGGCGTGCCAACTATTATTTTTTAAGGACTGGTAAATAAATCTGAAGATTTAGTTTTCCCATAAGTAATTACGCAATGCTTCTTAAGAACAACAGTATTTGAAGAACAGAGAAAACATAATACACAACTGTCAATGTTGTAAAAAACCCCACCTTATCGACAGGGAGCAGCCAGGCTCCATTTTTTTCCGAATTTAATCCAAGCAACGTGCACTCTGCCATGCCCTCTGATGCCGGCCATAATACTCAGCATTTATTCATCCACCAGCTGACTCACGTGTGATCTCACAGTACACTCTCTCATCAACACATTTACAGACCAAGTCTTTTGCTCTCGCGTTCTTTAGTTTAGGCTTTGTTTTTATAGAAGCTGCAAAATTTTAAACGCAATTCTTCCTCTTCTGGGGTCCATCTAAGCTTCAGCAGAACCACCACGCTGGAGGGGCACACATCTGCTTGTGAAATGACGTTGTGCTGCAAAATCAAAGGGCAACCAAAGCAAGTCTAGAGACAGGAGGCAGAACTTAACAAGTCTTCTGTCTTGACAGAGGAAGGGAAAAAAAGGTTTATCCTGCTGAGATATCCAGCACAAGAATGAGTGATAAACCCTCCCARTCCCAACTCTATGGGAATTCTGTGGGATCCAAGCCAGAATAACCTTCTGTTTCACCGAACCTGAATATTAAGCACAGGTGAGTTTCAAAAACAATCAGCTGACTGCATAAGACAGTCTGGTCATATACTGTTCCCACTGATTTTAAGCAGAGCGAGATGACTTTGCAAGATATTTTATATGTTTCATATGGACAAAGCTCAGTCCACCCACATGTAATCATCAACCTCAGCTGATTTAATTCTTCTTCAAATGTCTTTTTATATCATATCCTTTTGCTTACCAGTATTGCACTAACATACAATATACAGCAAATATGCTTTCAAAAGGCAAATGTTACTGCCACACAGACTCGGGCTTGGGTGCACAACTGATCGGCTGGTGAATGGTACTAGAAGGAAAACTGGTTAACTCTCTGTTTCTCACTGATGAGGTGGCTCTTCTTTTTATATCGTTAATAGCTTGATTGATTGCCTAAGAGGAAAGACTTAGCATGAAATTCTTCTCGAYATCCTTCAGATTTAGAGGTCTGCCATCTTACGTATTTTACATATTCGATGGTGCTGGAAAAAATAGGAAGTCATTTTGGTCTAACACCTGGCATGAAACTGCAGAGCCAAGCACTTCATGAAATTAAAAGAATAAATCAACTAAGTGCTTGTGGCTCGGTTATATTCTTGATCATTTGGGGATTGCACTGCTCTAGGAAACAGCCCAGCTCCTTGCTTTAATACTGGATATTCTTCAGGGTACAGGGATTAATCCTGTCTGGTCCCCTGGCAATCTGAGGTCAGTGAGCGAGGGAGGAGGCAACACTTTAAATCTGATACTTCTGTTAAAAAATAGCTATGGTGCAGCATGCTCAGGTTTCCGGACGACAGGGACCGGGTTTGTTTTGTGTTAAAGAGCACCCGTTTCTCTGCATAAGTATTACATGAATATCATGCCAGCTCACAGAAACTGAGGCAACTTTTCCATATCATTTTGAACAATTTCAGCAGCTGAAAATGCTCTCTCCCACAGATGTACCTATTTTAAGTACAACCATCTTTCATGTCAGAAAGCAACTAGCTGTTGCTTACAAAACACAAAACTCCTGGAAGTGGGAGGTTTTATTTTTGTTGCTGGTTTCAGTTGAAAATAACGCAATTGCTGGACGAAATACTCGGTTTATTGCCACGCTGGTTGGTCCAGCACGTCTCCTGCAGCTTGTAATTTCACAGGCCGGCGAGCACAGCAGGACGGCCCACCCCAGGCCTGCCTGCCCCAGGGCAGACCCCGGCGGTGCTCTCGCCCCGGCCGGGCGGCTGCTGGCTGACCCCCGGCTGCGGCAGGGACCATCTCGGATGGGGCARGGACCGACGGTCCTGTCTTGCATGCCTCTCTGGTGAGCGTGCCGGTAAACACGGCTGAGGGTGGGTGAGCGCAGGGCCGTGCAGGGGGACAGAGGGCACTGAGCTGCCCTTTCCGTCCTGGGAAGATGCTCAGCGAAAGCATCACTTTGAAGTAGGGAGACCAAAGGGGAAAGGTTTAAAAAGGAGTGTTTTTCCATAAGAAAGTATTTGCCTACAAGGCCACGGGCAAAGACAACAGTTGCACCATCCTGCCAGCAAGAGTTTTGCACAAACACTCTGAAAGCTGCACAAAGATCCTGCACATACGTGGTAAACACAGCAAGGCCTTGCCGCCTCCTAGAACGGCTGTACATGGCCCCGGTCTTACCTGCCATGACAAAAATAAACCCGTAATGCCCTCCCCATGAACTACATTTTTTTAATGCCATCCCCATGAACTACATTTTTTTTCTTTGTGAAAGGTGTGACCTTCCGTTAGTAAATCCTGATCCAATCCCTTTGCATCATCCCCTGTTTTATGAGAACAGGCAGCAAGGAATACACGGGGGCTTGGCTTGTCTGTTCCAGGAAATAATACTGAAATACTCCTGACAGCCAGCTCCCCAACACCCTGAGGTCCTGGTTCTTTCTTCAGGAGTTTTTAAACTGCACTCGCATGCGAAAAAAACCCTAAAGTCTGCAGGTGATGCATAGATGGCCTGTAAGTTGTTCTGGGACAGGAGAGATCAATTTAAGCCCCTAGGTCATTTGACCTGCAGAATTTAACTCAGCAGTTTTTCCTGAAGTATACTGGAAAGAGAAACTCAGTCCCAGATAACACGCAAGCTGATCTCAACATCAGCTAGCAACTGCAAACTGGGTCTGCTTCAACTGACTCAACTATGCAGCTATACAAAAAAACAGCTCTGCTGAAACCTAACATAGTATCAATGGCCTGTAAATGGAGAGAAAGTTAAAAAAAAACCCTCAAAACATGCAATAATATCAGCTGCTGGTTTCCTATAAGAGATTATTTTACAGGTAAATTGAATCACGCTCTGTCTGCAATCAGTGCACGCCGCAGAGCAGTGAGTCCTACATCCAGCACAGGGCAGCTGCACCAGTAAAAATGATCCCAGTGATGAGATGCAGCCATCAGGGAGAGCGTCAAGGTACTGAGGGTAACCTAGCTGTACTTCTGTTTCCTCTTTGTTTTCAAAGGGAAACAGAAGTGACATGCATGTAATTATGTTATCATTCCGAGCCTAATTAGAGCCACTTAGATGTTAAGTACTATTGAAGTGAACTGCATACAGGAGGATTGAGTTTCCATCTTTTCTTCTGTTACTACCTGCCTGGCAAGTGTCCTCTCTTATATCTTAACTTATTCTTGCAAGAATAAAAGCCACAACTTTCCTGACAGATGTCTGGTGTTTTGATTGTCTTTTGATGCAGTGGTGGCAACAGCAAGTTGTAATGAAAATGCTTTTGGCCAGGAGACTGTTAGGGAAGACAACAGAAATCATGGGATCTTCTCCCCTCCCCTTCACCATAGGAAATTTGCAGCAACCCTCCATCTCAAACAGCTTTTGGAACTGATCTGCACGTGTTTCCATAAACTACATACAATGTCCTTCACATTTTCTTTGGTGAGGTCAGAGTAGAGCATTTGGACAGCCCCAGGCAAGCTGCACACTGTCATGCACCTTTGTGTTATCTTCTAACATGGACAAAAATCCCAATCCAGGCGTACATCCTTGCAGACTGCATGGGCCTGTAGACCCCAGGTTCCCCATCTCTGCTACTGCCTTTCAACTCCCCAGGGGCCCCAGGCCCCAGATATGACTTTGAAGCCAATGCACTTTATAGATCTTCAAAAAGGTAAGCCTTGGTTCTGCCTAACTGGACTGATTCAACGCATGCCATGACACAACCCAYGATGCCATAAACTGGCCTAAGTTTCAAGTCCAGCTACAAAAAAGAATATTGATATTACCTGGCATATTCAGGAAATTCTTTTTTCTTTGAAAACTTCTTTTTTTTTTTAGGATTTCCAAAATCACCGACAGTTTCCATCCCTGAGAGGACTACCTCCATCAAAAATTTCAGGTTTTGATATAGCTCCCATTTATTTTTATAAACATACAAAGATGAGCACTTTTTCATCTTCAATTGCCAAAAATGCTGAAAGGAATTTTCTAAACACTTCAAAGTTGTTGCCGGATGGAGACCAACCCATCAGAAATTCTGTCCAAATGATAAATGTTTTTAAACTTACCAAAGGATCACATCAGCATGGTCTAGCTGAAACTTCAGTTGCAGGGAATGTACTTAGGTCCTTGCAGTAAGAACAATTTCTAGTGTGCTAGGGGTGAGTTGTAAACATACTTTGCTGGGGGAGTTCAGGGCAATTTTCTGTTCCCATGTGCTATATTCTCTGAAGCGGTACCTGTAATCTGGTCAGGAACAAGATCCTGAAGAACTTGTTAGCTTCACTGATAACTTCAATCCTGTGGCATCAGCAGGTCTGAGCTGCTCATTTCTATTCAAAGGCATTAAGGCACTGAGTGGTTACAAGTAAGGGCTGAGTGGTCATACAGCAGGGGCTTCCTTCACTTCCCAGTTTTAGGGAAATGTAAGTGCTCCTCTTCCTGTGATGTTTACAGGGTTTCACCCTGTCCTCTTYTCTCCTCTGCTCCTTCTCTGCTGCACCATATAAGCACGCCAACCTTTTCCTTAGGTCTGCTCCCAAGATCCACAGACTTTTGCAGATTAAGTCCATCACCTCATTCGTTATTCACACCATCACATTCTCCTAGCAAATAAACTCTTAAAAAAACCTGCTTGAATATAAAAAAGAGAACATTTCAACCTGATCCATCCAAATCCACATGCAGCCCAAACCAAACCCAATCCTTTCTCAAAGCTCATAGCAAATAATTCCCAGAAAGAAACGATGACATGCCTTTTGCATGTCATCATGCATGTCAAAAATATGACATGCCTTGCGGTGCATCCAGCCTGGCCTCTTGGAGGGGGTCACCGCAGGCACTGCACAGTGACCAGCCACCACCTGAAGTCAGCACGGCAATTCAGGGAGATGGGGAAAGCGAGAAACGGAGAGGGAAGCGGGGCTGCTTGCTTCTTTTAAGGATTTTAGCACTGTCCCCAGAACCATATAGATGAAAAAAGAACATCTGGAAAACATCTTGCAAAACACTACATGGAAATTACAGCAAAATTAGTATTAACAGCATCGCTTCCATTCTGTTATTACAGCTCCTAAAAATCCTGTGGCCTACTCCCAGAGCTCAAAGAACCAGCTCAGCTATGAAATAACAATAATCCAGTAAGACACGAGCGTGCCATGCTTCGGAGTCCCTTTAGTACAAGAGAAATTTAAAAGCTTCCCTCTCATAACCCAGAACTGTTATAAAGACAGAACATATAAGCCACCTGCCCAGCACAGTGAAAGAGAGCTAAGATGGAAAGAGGCCTGCTCTACTGATGTGAAGGATCTATTCTCTGAGAGATGCTTAAATGGTAATTAATAGTGATGAGCCTAAAGAAATAACATTATGCAAATAAAAATGGCCTTACAGTAACTGCCATCTGCTCCCTATAGTCACCTCTGGAGTCTTGTATTTTATTCTAAAGATTCAGTCACCTAGGTTTGCAAGACACTGAGGTCAACAGGATTTTCACCTGCAAATTTGGTGGATGCAGAACAGACTCGGTACTACAGTAAAGCTAGCATCTCTGTAACAAGTATCATTGGACTTAAAAAGCATGTGAAAGATTGAAGGAGATGTTTCTGCAAGCTCACATGCACAAAGCGCCTTTCTAGATATTCATCTGTTAACTCATTGGCACATAAATTTGTAGGACAGTTGTAACAACTGAAGAAACGATGATAAAAATCCAGAGATGGAGACAACTAACAGTAGCAGGTAACCTAATTTACCTCCCTGACAGCACAAGGAATTGATAAATAGTCACATAATCAGAGATAAAATCAGATTCTTGGATCCATTTTAAATTCCCTTGGTTTACCTACGATAATTGCCTCCGTTTCCTTGAGGAGCAAGGCTGGTATGAACCAGCATCCAAGAAAAAGGACTCTACTGCCTTCTCGATGGAAAGTGCTAACAAGACCTCCCCAGCACCCTTCCCTACAATTTGTATTTACACTGTTTAGGCCACACAACAGGTTGCTTGGAGCAGGAGTGAATGCTAAACAGCCAAAGTGTTTACCACACATACAGCAGTACTCCACCACACCCCATCCCATCACCTGTGAAAGAGCAAGGACTTCTGCCACTGCTTGTTTATGAATGCATCCTATGTCTTCCCAAATATAACTGAAACACTTCAAGTCACCCGCTATCCCTCTTCACCAGTCCAAACTGACCTCTTAATGTGAAAAAGTTACCATCCCCAAATTAGAGAACTGTCCAGATACGAACTCCAAGGTCAAAGTGTAGCAGGTACCTTGTCAAAAGGTAAGCATAGTTACACAAACAGCAAGAAAAGAAGGAGCATTTAACCAACAGCAAAGTCAATTACTCCCTTAAATGAGGTGTACAATGCTAATTTGTACCATACACACACAATTTTCAGAACGTGAAGGGGCATCAGCGATGCGAAAACTACACTGACTTGCCAACTCCTCTGCTCCAAAATACGCAAGCCGACTACACTCGTAAAACCAATTCCCTGCCAAGGAGGAGAACAGCGTGAGATCCTCGCGATGTCCGAAGGCACAACCGACGCCACATGGCAGCTTTCCCCCCCGCGCTGTCCCACCCCACCTCCTCCCAGCACACCTGCGAGAAACAGCCCAGCACTCGCCACGGAGCGCAAGTGGAAGTCACGGCTTTATCTTCTCTGTTTACTCGCACTTACCGCAGCTGTCATGCTGGCATGGCTCTCCTCCGTTAGGACTGTCATTAAGGGGGTTTTATACCACAGCTGTGATAAAACCAAAAAAAGCCCACCAAAAAACCCACAAAAGTAAGCCAAGTTGGGTAAGTACCCCAACAGGGAATTTAGAAAGCTGACTCTGGAGCTATGTTTTTAAACACCATCTAGCTTCTTTTTTTTTTTTTTTTTTTTAATTAAGTTATTTATTTAGCCAACAGAATTCACCTTGGGCTACACTCACAAGAAAACACCATTATCTTTAATCTTTCATGTATGTCATTATGAGAAGAGAATGGGAAACAACTGACTTAAGGAGGCAACTGCATGAGTTTTATGCCTAAGCAGTGGAGCACTTCAAATCCATCATGACGGGGATATTGTGCATTTTTGAGAGTGTAATTTTTCTGGATTTCAGGTAACTTGAGTATGAACCACAACATTTCTTTGCAAAAATATAGCAATGATGACTTTGCAGTCAATGGAACCACCAAAAGATAGAGCAATCTAAGCCACGTGGGAAAGCTAAAACATTTCTCAAAACGCTTCCTTTAAAACTGTGTTCTAACAGATATTAAGAAAATTTAAAAGAAAAAACATAAGCATGGTAAGTAAGAGATATTWAAAAGACCAGGCACATGCAGAAACCAATGCAGAAGCACTGGAAAGAAGTTCTGGGGTGAAAAACAGTAATTTCAGCAACCCAGCTGGACATCCATAGCAAAGATGACTAAGGGCACTAGTAACTCAAAAGGGACACGCAAATTTAATCCCATATTATAACGCACGGCTTGAACGGCTGCATTTGAAGATGGGTCAGCAGTTCAGCCATAAATTTGTGTTACAGAGCAGGCCATTGCGCTTGCTCTTTGTCTTGGGCATTTCCCAGAAAACGGCTTTGTGAGCTCCCAAAATGGTGGGCAAATGCCACCTCTGCCATACTGCTGCGGCATGAGGACCGGGAGCTGCCCACCCCGATGCCGCAGCCCCTCCCAGCCCCCCGCCACTGACCTCCTTTTTGGGGAAGCCTGAGAGAAGAGGGAGATGGGGGGGCCGCCTCTCTGAAGCAGACACCGGCTATCCCCACGCCCCCCGTGCCAGTGGGGGCCTGAGCCCCTCATCCTTCACGGAGCCATCTTCTGACCACCTGAGCCCTCCACGCCGGTGACACCACATTCCCACTGCCACCAGAGGAACTGGCTAAAAGAAGATGAATGATACGGAAACATGCAATTTCAAGCTGTGTTAAAATCACAGCGCCGGCTGTGGCCTCGCAGCCAAGCGACACTTACCTATCCTGCCACACTCAGGTCCACGGCTCTCCTGCCACCTGCTAACCTCCAAGGGGTCGTACCAGGATGCACAGGTCCATTTTCCAAGCGATAAAAACTTGGAAAACTAAACTACTACTATTGAAAATAGGTATCTTAGTTCTGATTTTATCACATAGCAAAAGACAAGCCAAGTTCTAAGAAGCTAATTTAGTATCCAAAACATCGATCTTGGTTGGAAGATGCTCTTCGGATCAGTGACCCACCTTGGAAAAATATCTGAATGCAAACTCTACTTATATGCTTTTATTACATTAATTAACAGCAAGAAACCCCCATACCAGCAGGACAGCACACACAAAGCTCTCATTCGAGTGCCAAGTGTCTCACAGGGCCTAAAATCAGAAGTTAATCACTTCACTACAGTGCCTGTTTGGAGCAACAACAAGCTTTGCATGGAAGATGAAACCCGTTTACTGCAGCCCTATAACTTTAAGGACCAGCGCATGCACCCTTAAAGCTCCCTCCCAAAACACATTGAGGCAGGCTGTTAATTTGATAACAAAATATATTTCAAAGCCTACAATGAAATATTAAGTACATATACATTTTAAGACAGAAGATCACTTAAGAACTAGATAAATATAAGGTACTGAGGGTGCTTAAAGGTTTCACTCCCCCATAAAAAATTCACTTTGAATTCTAATCCAAAATTCATCTTCCCTTAAAAACAAGTCAGGTTATATCTCAGATTTCTATGCAAGCAATTTATGATACCCAAAAGGAAAAAAAATAAGAATAGCTAACAGCCAAGCAGTGCTTTTACTGCCTTTTTTTAATCTACTAGTTCCAAACCAGATGCATGCAGTACAGAATTCTGATTAGGAAAAAAATGGCTGTTGAATTTTTATTACTACGTCCCTTAAGGACCAAAAGCAGTAACCCCAGGCATTTAATGTGTACTATGAATAACAATGCATATGAGCACATGAAAAGCTTGTTATCTCTGTTTATGGAATTTTTTTACCATGTTGATACATTTACAGAAAGAAGTTGGGAAGTACGGTGAGGGGGAGGAGAGGAAGCTATCAAAATAACAAATACTGTTAAGTAAAACCTATTTGGAAAGGAACAAGCTACGCAGTACGAAATTTGAATGAACCATGTCTCTTCGTTACTGCCCTGCAGCTCCCATGTAGTCAGTGGAGCCTCATTTAACGCTTGTACTAAAAGCCTTCATCTACATACATCTCGCCCATTGATACAAATGCAATTCATATTTAACCCTGATAAATAATCACTCATGATAGGAACGTTCTGTGTACATAGATTTTCTTTCTTTATAAACAATGTAAACACAGAGAAGTCCTTCTGGATGTTTCAAAACAGCTCACTGGATTCAAAGAAGCATCTTCTCTCCCCGTCCCCTCACCTCATAATCCACACCCACCTGGCCAGGTATCCAAAGGGTTTCCACCACATGCCTCCCTGTCACAGGACCACTTTCCTCTGTGTGTTATACTGCAACTCCATCCCCACAGCTAGAAAAAACCCGTACAAACTGCAGCTAAGCAACGCAGGGCTTTCTCCTTCAGAAATTAGCTTACAACCTCTCAAAAAACCGTGGGTAAGCCGTCAGAATAAAATTCTACAAACCAGCCATTTGTGGCACTGGCATGTTTTCCTTCTGGTATTTAGGTAAGTCCAAGAAATAAATTTTTAAAATAGTTCCTCCTATTGAATCCTTCCCATATTTTCAGCTCTGAAAATTCACAGGGACCRAATTTGAGTTACGCTGACTCTGAAGCAAGCAGCTTGTGAGAGTACAAAGAGCACCCCAGAAAATAATGGAGGGGGGTTGAGACAACTCCATGCATCCCTCAGCTCTCAAACTTGCCTGTAAAAAGAAAATGAGGATACGGCCAGAGCACACCATGTTTCCGCTCTACTCATGGCAATAGGTGCAGCCTTGCTCCAATTTATACTAAATGGGTTGATTCAAAGCCCAGAAAGGGGCCAAAAATGTGAATTAGTTTTTGTTCTTCTGTGCTAAAAGGAGGAACAACTGATGAAGACTTAGGGTTTGCTGTCAACTACTCTGGACCTTTACCGAACCCTTTGTTGTCTTCTCCCATTGAGATCTGCGTAGGTTTCCCTTAGGTTGGTGCCTTGGGAAACCAGATGCACAACAAGCATGATGGAAAAGAAATTCGTTCTCTTTTGCTCATGGTTGCAGGATTTTGACCCCAACCATTTATTTTCTTCTTCCTCTTCCAGGCTCCAGGAAAAGGACAAACAGACAAACACCCTGATGGCTGTTGGGTGTTAAGTAACTGGAAGAGCCACATTAGTGGGCCATGCCCTTGGAGAAGACTGGGACACACGGGAGCCTGACAGACAGTTCAGAGGAAAAGAATTTGCACTAGAGCATCCCACCAGCACAAACGCGTTGCTGTAGCCCAAACCAGAGCTCAGCTGTGTTATTTACCCTATGAGGTCCCAGCTGTCAACCTGGCCTGGCATCATGACAGCCTACAGCGCAAATGCCCTTAGCCAGCTGCTCGGCTCAATGTACAATTCTCTCTTTTTTAATGAGATTAGCGTTCATGAAATGTGCTAGCTCGACGGGCACGCCGATTTAAGTCCTCTGTTTATTCAGGCTACAGCAGATACCGCGGTCACTTTTAAAAAGACGTAATTTGAAAAGATACCATGAATTCACCAGAGCTCCTGCAGTTGCTCATTAATCACAGGAAAAAGAGGGGTTTCTTGTAGATCCGTTGAGAACAGAGCACTGGAAAGGATGAATCTTGAAATTGTGGCAAGTGTATAAACTTAGCAACCTACCTCCTTGAGACTAGCGTGAAGGGTCTGCTTGCCAACAAAAAAACAGCAGATGATTACTGCTTCCTATCCATTTCAGTCATCAGACACATCTGCTGCAGTTACCACCAAAATTGTTAAAAAAGAACCCCCTCTTATACCTCCCCGTATGTTAAATGCTGGGGGGGGTATGGATTAGCAAAATGACTTTTGGTTATGCTTTTTTTTTTATAAAAAAACCCTATGAAGTTAAAGTTGAAATAGGAAAAGTCGTATGTTCACTGTAAAGATGTAAAACATTATTGCCATGAATAAGCAATTCTTTGTTTAGAATGCATTTTTAAGCAGAATGATGAAAATTCGAGTTACTCCGTTTCACAGACACTTTTCACAGCATAAAGCTATTAAAACGATAATACACAATCAGTTTCCCTTGCTAGGAAGTGACAAATTCGCTTCAGTGTGTTGTATCAATGATGTGCAGATTACGGTCTCTAACAGTACACAGTGGGGCCATTATCGTATGTTGTCACCATGTACCATTAAAAGGTCTTTAATCTGCAGATTGTCGCCACAATACGCTGCTCATGCCAGGGATCTGCTGAGTAACAGGCCAGGACGCTGCGAAAACCTCCAGCCTCCGGGGTCGCCTGAAAAACCCGGCTCCCCGTCAGTCAATCACTGCAACTCAATTAATGTATCTGGGTCATAAAAATGGTTTACGGGAGCCTGAGCCGGGTTACGAAACGCAGCGCGGCGGATATACCGGGCGGCGGTGGAGGTCAGCACCCGCTGCGCCCAGGTAAGAGCCGGGCCCAGCACCGGGGGGGCACGGAGGCGGCACCCCGCCGGGCCCCGCGGCGGGACGGGGATGCGGCAGCCAGCGGGGAGACGGGCGGCGGGGCCGCCCCGCAGCCCCCCCACCCCGGTCCAGCCAGCCAGGGAGGCGGCGGGGAAGGGGGCGGCCACCGCGGCAGCCGGGGAGACCCCTGCAACTTTCCCCCGCCGCGGCTCGGGGGTATTTGCTCGCCGCAAGAGGCAAAAAAAAAAAAAAAAAAAATTATATATATATGTGTGTGTGTGCATGCATATATATATGCGGGTGTATATATGTATGTGTATGCCCATATATCTTCCGGCATCAGCAGAGCTACGTCCCCGCAGGGCACATCGGTGCCATCCCGGCGGAGCCGCGCCGCGGAGCCCCCGCAGCCCGCAGGCGGCCGTCACCGGCCCCGCCGCCCGCCGCCCGCCCCGGGCAGGTGGGGGCCGCGGCCGCCGCGGGGGTGCCGGGCCCTGCCCGGCGGTGGGTCGGTGTCCGCGCCGCGCCGCGCCGCACTCACCCAGAAGACGAAGGAGTAGATGATGAGGAGGGTCTTCAGACACGTTATCACGGGTTTGGTCTCCATTCTCCTCGATGCCATAATACTGAGATCCCGGCTGCAGGCTGGGCGCGGGAGGAGGAGGAGGAGGAGGAGGGAGGGAGGGAGGAGGGAGGGAGGCGGAGGGAGGTGAGCTCAGCGCTGGGCTCGCCTCG